>VNKF01001478.1:0-22865 GCA_008044355.1 Drosophila lacteicornis | reverse complement strand
GGGGGGGGGTGCCACAGCAGGTGTGCAGGTGTGACGTGGGAAAAAGCCTTTACAATTTCTCTTGACATGCATTCAGCCCGTGAATTCTATGCGGCACACTTGAATACACCTTTTGTGTGTTGTGGCATCACCTGCTTTCGGTGGGTGGTGGTGGGTGGTGCGTGGTTTTGTGGCAGCCTTTGTGCCATTTCACCCGTGGCTTGCGTTTCTGAGTTTCTGCGTTTTGCGGTGCCCTCAAGTGGACACAATTCAAGGAAAGCGAAGTTCGCGGACAAACACTAACTCTCTGCATCTTGCATCAATTAAATGTGGCGGAAATATGTCCGAGAAAGCTTGATGAAGTTCCAGGAGGAATCTAAGATTTTCCAAGATTAGTTTCTCTTAAAAATTCTATAAGAAAACTCATTAGGATTTTTTAGGAGATATTTCCCAGGTCGCTTGATAAAGTAACATAATAAATTTCTCAACAGTAGTTTTCCTTGTAAATTCTATAAGAAAATCTTGATGATTTTTTAGGAGATATTTCCCAGGTCGCTTAATGAAGTAACAGGAGAAATTTAAGATTTCCCAAGAGTAGTTTCTCTTGTAAATTCTTAAAGAATAATCTTTAGGATTTTTTAGGAGTTTCGTTTAATTTTTGAGGGACTTCTTTTTAGGAAAAACGAGTGAGTAAAGCTCTATATTTTCACCAGAGTAGTTTTCCTGGTAAATTCTATAAGCAAAATCCAGAAAATTTCTTTAGGAGTTTAGTTTAATATTTAAGACTATATTTTTATGAAAAAGCAACGCTTAAAGCTCGTTTTTTTCCCCACAAATTTCTATATTCAAATTGGATGTGAGCTTAACCCTTTGGCTTAACCCACACACACCCGGAGAGAGGACCGCGAGACAGGTGTGTTATTTTCAGCACCAAATCGATAGGATTGTAACGCTTGAGTGCATTTTCAAGCATGTTTTCAGGATGCCGCTGGCAACCACCCCGGGTTGATGGATTGCCAGATTGCCAGATTGCTGGAATGCTGAACCGCCGCCGCATCATTTATTTCTTGATATTTTCTTTTATTTATAACAGCGGTTTTTTCCTGCTTTTTCACACTCCGCTGGGAATGCAAATGAAATTACCAAACAGCAAACGATGCTTGTCAATCAGATTGCAAATCAAAGTCTATTCAAAGGACTCAAGTGGCAGGATAAAAAGGTGAGAGAAACAATGCCATTTCAATCAAGAAAAAGTAAGACTTTTCAAACTTGTAATTTCTTTGGGAGTTTATGTTTCTCCTAAAAAGTTTTAATTTAAATTTAAAGCCCTTAGATTTCTTCTTTATGACTTTACCACTAAATATATTGTATTTCCGGCTCAGCCTGGCTCTGGCCTGTTGCCGGGAATTATGGTTGCCAAGGTCCTGTTTGTCCTGCGCTGCCTGCTTTCCACTAATACTAATTCCTAATCTAAATCCAGATCATAACTTACTTACAAGTAAGTCCCTCAATGGTCTCAGTCTCAGTCGCTGTCTTTGTATTTGCAAATCGAAAAGAGAAGCCATTGTTGTTGCCGCTGGACATCGTCCTTGTTTGCGGATATGTGTGTGTGTGGGGATTGGGCGGACTTCCCTTGGGCAATAATAACTTGTAAGTGCTGTGTGTGTGTATTATGTATTATGCAGGACCCTCTGTGTGTATGTGTGTGTGTGGGCGAGTGTCGGAGGTGCATTACTGCGAATTCCCCCTAAGCCCAGTCAAAGTCAGTCAAAGTTGCATGTAGTTCTGGTAGTTCCCAGCTGCTGAATGAAACATAAGTGCTGTCGTGCTCCGGTTGCGAAACTCTAAGAGATTAAAGCGATATTGGGGCGCCAGGTGGCCAGGTGGAGAGGAGCCAAGACGAACAGAAGAACCAAAACCGAACCGAAGCGAACCGCAGAAGGACGCAGTTCCCTCCAGATTTGAGTTCAGCTTTTAATCAAGAGAATTGTACAAGTACTTTCGGTGGCAAAAAAAATAGTCTGGCAAATATTTTAAGCAAGTATTTTAGATAATTTTTCTTTAAGAAATGTTTGGAGGATTTTTATAGATTTCTAGGTATAAGTTCAGAAAATCTAGAAATAAATTAAATAAATGTTCAGAGAGTTTTTATACATTTCTAGGTATCAGTTCAGAAAATCTAGAAATATTTAAAAGAGCTGGTAACTCAATTAGTTTGACTTTTGGTTGAAATTCGATTGGCATCGATGTCCCAGAAATTGATATGTGTATTTTGTAAACCGCAAACTAGCGATTGTGGCAGTCAACTGCTCTACAATTAACCATAATTAGTTTGTGGGTATGGGCCATATCTATTTTCGTTCACCTTATTGTCGTCTGGCTGCTCATCATGTCAGTCTTTTTTTTTTGTGCTGATTTTATACCCTTAAAGAGGGTGTTATAGAATTGAGGAGGAGATTATTATATTTAATGATAATATATAAAATATTCAAGTTTGAAATATGAAAAAAAAGGTCTCAATCGTTCGAACTTAACTCTCTCGTTACTTGTCTTGCCATCATTGCTCGTTGATTTTACTCGTCATTGCATGTTTACTTGCTTGTTTTCTCTCTTGATCGATGGAACTTATCTCTCTCGTTACTTGCCCGATCTGTATTTTTTTTATTTTCGTCCTTAATGTTCGTTGCATTTACTCGTTGACTTTAATTTGAGTTACTCGCTCGTTTTCTCCCTCGTTGGCTCCGTCCATTTTTTTTGCCGTTTACTCGCTCATTTGCTTGCTTATTTACTTGCTTGTGAAATAGCGAGTAAATGATCGAGTAAGCGAGCGAGTATTAACAGGCGAGTCGATCTGTCTTCTTTCTTTTTCCACGCGAATTAGTCTCTCAATATTCTAACTATATTTTTATTTGTAGGTTACATCCAAGTCCCAAAATCTTATTTATTCTATATCTAACTTGATTATATCTTCTCGTATCTCTCTTATTTTTAAGAGATTTACCTATAACCCATTTTACAACCCAAAAAAATCCTGAAATCCCTGAAAGGGTATACAAACTTCACCTCGCTGCAGGCTAGGTTCCCTTCTGGTTTCCTGCCTTCTTTTTATGGCACTGGTTTCACCTGAAAGCGCTTGTTGACGCTCCCGTGGACAAACGAAAGCCACAACATTGCATAGCGAAAATACACACGCACCCCCAGACCCACACACACTCGCACACACACACACGCGGAGGGAAGGAAGGAAGGAAGAGAGCATCAGGAAGCCATGATAAAGAATATATGACAATGATGGAGGCGTCTGTGTGTCTGTATCGGTGCCTGTGTGTGGCTCCGTGTTCTTGTTTGTTTAGTTCGTGTCTGTGTCCAGGTCCTGGTGCATGTGTATGGGTGAGTGACTGGCCCACTTCCGTTAACGACATTCGCTTCAATTTGGTGAATTAAGTCTTAAAGCGTAATTGAGTGAACATTTTCATTGAACCATAAGTGTGGCGCAGGCGAGTAGATTTTTCAGTTTAGTTTTTGTCCAGCGGAAGGAAGGGACACTGTGTAAATCAACTTATCGCTATCCTAACTCTCTCTTTTGCTGGCTTTCTCTCTTGCCTTCACCGGAAGTGCCGGAAGTGCGACAGCCATTGATCAGTGTGTGTGTGTGTGCCCTGCCACTTATCGATGGAAGCTAACTGGCAGCAAAGGAATGCCCTGGCTACCCCAAAGATACTGTCATTCAGGACATTCAATAAAATGGAATCTCTCCTTTTTGTTTCGGTTTCGGTTTCGGCCTTGGGACAGTGACTACAAGCATTTTATTACCTACCTTACCTTAAAAATGAAGGACAATTTCCTAGTTCATATATTCACAATTTAATATTATATTTCTTATTTAATTTGCTATATTTATAATACTTTAATATAAGTAAACTCAAGGTAACCTTGCCATCTCTGACACTAAAATTGTGTAACTTTGCCCACCTGTGTGGTATGTGTGTGTGTGTCTGCAGCCACTTCCGTTTTGCCCTGCACTTTCCCCCATCACATTGCCCCGAGTCCATTTCCGTTTCCGCTTTCATCTACAACTGCAGCAGCATAGCTGCGATATATGCAAATGCCACTGAAGGCCAAATACCGAATTCCCTCAAGCCCCAGTGACACACAGACACACGTGGTGGGATATGGCATATGGAATATGGAAATCCAGCGGGTATCGGGATCGGGGGACTATATAACAAGCAGCCAGCAACCAGCAACAGTTATCATTATGCTAGGGCCGGGCAGCAGCCAGCCAGGACCTTCGGTCCTTTTGCACATTTGCAGCTAAATCACGTACTCGGTAAATGTGCTACTAATGAGCGCAGGCAGAGAGGGCTCGGCAGGCAGGCCGTCTACACTGACACAAAAATAGAGTTTATACGGGATTGAGAGCTCTTCAAATTTGGGATATTGAAGGTTCTAATCGAACAATGGCAAGGGTAAGGGGAAACTGATAAAAACTTAGACCTAACTTTATTGTTTTTGGGTTTTTGTGAAGTAAATCTACGAGTATCGGTAAGCAGATTTTTTTTGTTATATAAAATATCAAATTTGTAGCGATTCTATAAGAAATAAATATTATTAATATTATTTCTATAAGAAATATATATTATTTAATTCCATTTTATATTCCCTAAAAAATTACTAGCAGTGCCTTTTAGCATTGGCAGTCATGGAGCCTAATGTCTCTGATTTTACAAATGATTGTCGAACGAACCTCCCTCCCCCCATTTTGCTCCTTAACCCATATGAGGCGCCCTACCTTTGAGCTGGACCCCTTACTAACACACAGCCACCCAGTTCGCAGTTCGCAGTTCGCAGTTCCCAGTCGATTCAATCATTGTGTGTGTCTGTGTAAACAGGTTCTAAAAATAAATGCTCATTTCTTTGGGGGCCACGGGAACAATGCCCCCGTTGCAGGTTAATGGTGCTCCGGGGGGGAGTGCCGGGCGGGGGTTAATGGTGCCACTACCACTGTGCTATTACCAAGGCTAACGCCAGGTTGGCCCTAAAGTTTTCAACAATTGGTCCAGCGAAGGCCCGAAGGCCATTTTCAGGCACTAATCAGGAGCCAAAATTGTGAACTTCTATCAGCTAATTGATTGAGAAATATATATTTTTATTTTTAATTAATTATATAATAATATTTGCTTCGGTTAATTTCCTTCTCTAGATTTTCTTAGTTTATTTTAATAGGATATTGTGCGAAGTTATCTGTTTTTTTTAGAGTCAAAGATTAGAAATAATAGGAGCATGCAGTTTTGTATTTCTGCTTTTATATGGAGATATATTTATAATAATATATAATATAAATATGAACAGGTTATTATTCATAATTATATATGTTTAATTTTTTTTAATAATGTATATATTGTTGTATTATTATATATATATTTCTGTATAATTATATTATAAAAATGAACAGATGATATAAAGGTAAAATCCATTAAGTATTCGGTCTAGTTTTCAGGTATTTATTTCTCAAATTATTAAGACATAGGAAAACTTAAATAAAAATCCGGGGTTTTAGTAATTAATCTATAAACTTTCTCAAATTCTTAATCTGTAAAATATTGATCTAAAAATATGGTAATCAATCTTTCCAAAAAACTACCCCAAGAGACTTTGATCGGATAATGAGAAAAATAAAGCAAAAACTTAAGTAAAAATTATTTTTGTAATTATTGAAACATAAACCCTTTCAAATTGTTAACTTGAGAAATATTGATTTAAAATTATTGTAATCTTCCTTGTCTCTTTAAGCAATTATTAATTATATATACCAATTTTTTAATATAAATCAAAATGTAAAATACATTTAAAATCAATTTAAGTTTGATTATTTAATTTATTGCGTTGGAGTTTCATTTTCTTTCTACCTAAGCCAATTACTCCTAAGAAACTCTCATTTTGTCAGAGCAAATCAAGTTCTCGCCGAGCTCCGACAACTTATTGGAAACTTGACATTTAAATTGTACTTACCTGGGCGCAGGTGACAACAATCGAGGCACAGAAACCAACAAATAACAAACGACAAGTGAGAGGCAATTGGAAACTAAAACTGAAAGTGAGACTGAGACTGAGACTGGGACTCTGGACTCGGACTGAACTTGGCGAACAAGTGGAAACTATTTAAACGGAATGGCGATGGAGGCGTGTTTCCGTTTCCGATGAGTTTTCAAGTTGTTTCCCATTGAAAACAAACTCGGCGAAGAGTGCCCGAATTTCGACAGAATTTTGATTGGATTTGCAGTGTAAGTTCATGTTTAAAGCGGAAAATAATGTTGGGAAATGGCTTTTATATTTTTTGCTGGTCCCCAGAGAATCGAAAGTTACTTGGCTTTGAAGTAAAAATCGCAAAGGGAGTTGAATTTTAGTTTCTAAACTAAATTATTAAATTAAATTAAGGGGAGATTAATCTCTCATATCGTTTGTTTTTTGTTGACTTTCCCTTTAATGATTTACAGGATGTGTTTGTGTTATAAATATATACATATTTAAGTGCTTGTAACTAAATGGTAAATAATGGTAAATACTAACATAAATGCCTACAAAAACAGGAAGTGCTGCGTGTAATTTATTTAATGCATTTTGGCATTCTGCAATTTGCAATTTGCAATTTGCATAACAATTGGCAGACAATCGTTAATTGGCAAGAACAATTGCCGCATTTTGGCAACAATTTGGGCCAAATTGATTGGAGTGCATTGAATGGAAATTATTATATTTAAATAATCGATACAAAATGAAACCAAATATAAATTAAACTTAGTTCAAGTGCTAGTACTCACATGTTGATTCCGTTCTGTGAAGTGGTTTTCCTGGGGGATTCTTAACTCTCCTTCTTCTGGGCCTCCGCTTGAGGCATTTAAAGTTGCTCTGGATTATTATCGGGGATTATTATCGTTTCATTGGATATATATATATGGTGGTATATGGTGTATAATATAAAGCATCTGTTGCTTGTCAGGTCCTTCGGGGGCTTCGCTCTCTTCTCACTATCTCTTTCTCTGTAGATCAGGTATTTATATAGCTTCAAGGCTTCGGTTTCGGTCTGTTGTACTTTGGCTGCTCGTCAGGTTCTGGTTTCAGGTTCAGGTAGTTCGAGTGTTGCGTTGGATAACTATTGCATTTTTTATATGTAGGTAGGTAGGTAGAACACACAACAAAATAAATCTCTCTCTACTTAGTAAAGTACACTAGTAATACTCGTCACAAACACAGTTTATCGGCACTTTCAAAAAAAAGTATATTGTCTTGACTTGTTGCATGGATTACAGTTTCGCTTTCGCTTTCGCTTTCGGTTGCCGTTTCCGTTTCCGTTTCGGTCTCGGTTTCGGTCTCGGATTTCTGAGATGCTTCGATGTCCTGTTGGCTGGCTGACTGGCTCTCCTGTTGCTCCTCTCTGTGTGTGTGGTGTGTGTTGCTCCGTCGCACAACCGTTGGGCTTGGATGTTGAACAGCATCTGTTGCTCTGCCGCTGGCCGACTGACGAGGACACCTCGTGTCGGTCGCTTTCGCTCGCTCGTCCGCTCGTCAGCTCGTCCTTACCCCCGAAGGACGCCCACCCCCGTAACAGGGCCACCCTCCCCCAAAGGACCCGAAGGAACAACAAGTGGAAAGTGTGTAACTGTAACAACGACCATGACGACGCAGCAGCTGCTGCGAAGACACACCATCAGCAGCGGCGGCAGCAGCAGCAACAGGCTTACGTGGCCAGGTCCAGGTGAGACTCGGGGGTGGCTTGGCTCTGCCCCGAGTACACTCGCATTCGTATTCGTATTTCGGATTGGGATTCGCATTGGGACTCGTTGGAGGGGAAGGCGCTCTGGCTCAGCTGCAGCTGAATCGCTGACTGAGGGGCACGGGCAGGCTGTTGCTTCTGGTGATATTGAGACCGATGTTCGACTCTCTCTATGTGGGAAATATGTAGAAAAAAAACAGATCAAAAACTATAATTAATTTGGGAGTAAAAAGAAATAAATATAAATAAATACAAGAAGAAGAAAATAAAGAACTATTAAATAAAAAGAAATAAAATAAAGGAAAATTAAATAAAGAGAAATCAAATAAAGAAAAATATAATAAATAAAAATAGCATAAACAAAAATAAAATAAATTGAACACTTATAAATAAATAAATGAAACATAGATATCTAATATCATTAAAATATTAACCATCTCTTCGTAATTATCACATTTAAAAGGCTTTAAATTGAAGAGAGAGAGAGAGAGAGACGAACTTCTCTAGCTTCCTAGTTAATAATATTATTCAAGATAATGATAAATACTTTGATTGACGTCTGAGAAATTAAGCCGATTATAACTTCGAGTTAGCTAACCTACTTAAATAAAGAAAATGTAAAGGTTACCAAACATAAAATTCCTAAAATAAATACTAAAAATATGATTTGAGACTTAAATCTCAATATTATTCACCTTTTGATAAAATTAATGGAATATGTATGATACTTTTCTTATGCTAATTTACGTAACTTGACTTTTGGGAGCTCCAAGACGTTTTTCAATATTTTTATTAACAAATATAAGTGCCAATAATATAAGATATATAAATAATAAATAGATAAATAATAATAATAATTAAATAATACAAAATAATTGAAAAATTGATTATTGAATATTTAAACATAATTCCGAACGAGTTCAGTAATTGTTAAGTCTCAAAGCTTTTGAATATTGTAATTAACGAATATGAGTGTTAATAATTAAAGAAATAAATGAAGAATAAATTAATAATTAATAAATATATAATAATTGAATAATTAATAATATTTAAGTATATTTAAAATATTTAAACATAATTCCCAACGAGTTCAACAATTGTTAAGCGTTAAGCTTTTCAATATTGAGTATGAGTTTTAATAATTAGTAAAATAAATGAACAATAAATTGATAAATAATAAATATTATACAACTAAATAAATATTAAAATATATTTAAAATAATTAAACATAATATTTATTTACTTAATGTATTAACATAAATAAAGGTGTTTATTTTCAATAAGGTTATTGCTCTTATTAAACTTATATTGCTATTCAAATACATATCTTATATTATATATATTCCAAATTCTATATTATGCAAAACTAACTAACTACCATTAACTAATTTAAAATATCGCTTGAATAAAAAGTATTAGGATAAGTAAAGTATTAGGATAAGCCACCTTAGCCCTAGTAAATAATAAATAATACCTTTTAATAAATATTTATTAAATATTCTTTGTTAATGGCAAACCCATCACTGCCCCCCCGAAATAGTAGCTGAATGCAGCCATCGAGGGCGCTTGCATAAGGCAATCGAATCAGGAGCCGGGGTTGGTGCGTGGGCTCACGCAGATCATTTCGATTGGCGAGCGGTTTTGGCAGCTGCCGTGCTGCCTGGCTGCCTGGCTGCCCGCTGGCGGCAAGGTTGTGGGCGGTGGGCAGGGTGGTGGTGGGGGTGGTGCACTTGCTTGTTGCACTTTGGGGGCTGATGCTGCATCGCCTACGCCAGCGGCTTACCTGTTGGACTCGTGCGCCGTACGGGGCGTATGCGCAATGGGCACTTGGTCAACAGGTTAGCCTTGGGGCCAAGGCACGAGCCAGGAACAAGCGGCAAGGACTTCGTGGGCAGTGGCCTCTCGCTCGCACTGGCGCCACATTCAGCGCATGCCCCAGACGCGAAGGCGTCGAAATTACGGCGGAGCAGCATCGTCTCCGTCCGGATTGGTCCTTGGTATTCAGCGGATCCAAAGGGGCAACCGACAGGCGCCGAATCTCGGCGAGGCTCTGAAGATTTCGGAGGATTCTTCTGTAGGGAAATCTCGGAAAATCGCGCTTAAGTAGGAAATGATTCTTGGCAGGGATTTTTGTGCATTATTTGTATATATAACACAATAACAAGATAATAACATAAAAACAACATATTTTTCACAACTTTCATAACTTGCAAGCACGGCAGAAATTAAATTAGTTTAACTTAACCATTTAATTTGATTTTGGCCATGCTTGCAAGTTATGAAAATTGTGAAAAATATGTTGTTTTTATGTTATTATCTTGTTATTGTGTTTTTTATTTATTCTTCTAAAATTAATGATCTTATTTATATATTTTTCACAAAATGCGAGCGCCGCAGCAATTAAATAAAAAGGTTAAGGTATTAATATTGTATTTAAATGTTTGATTATTGTAATTGTTATTCAAGAGATACAAAAAACGTATACTTTTAAGTATTAATATATATTATTTGTAAATAATAGTCAATGATTCTTGACAGAAATTTTTGTGCAATATTTGTATATATTTTTCTCAACTTTCATAACTTGCAAGCAAGGCAGAAATTAAATTAAATGGTTAAGTTATTGTTGTTGTGTTTTTTATTTATAAATTTTATTTTATAATTAAATAAAAGTGTTAAGGTATTAATATTGTATTTAAATTATTGATTGTGGTAATTGTTGTTCAGTTTAGAATTGCTGTTTATCAAAAGATAGAAGATATTTTAATTTTTAGGACAAATTGTTCAATTTTAATAATTTTGCCATAATATATCAACTAGATTTATGCTTCAAAATATATTATATATGTAAATATTTGATTATAAATTAAAGTGCGTGTGGGTCTAAAAGGCCTTAAATACCTCAATTTAGGTAACTAAATAAATAACTAACTAAATACTCTTATAAATATTTAGATTAATAATAAAAGTCTTGCTGAATAAATGTCTGCATTGAGAAAAAATCTGCCACATTGAATAGAATTTCTTGAATTACTTAACAAAAAATATATAATTATTTCTTGTATACTTACAAATTATTTGCTCTTAAATATTATCGAAGCTTCTATCAGTTTTGGAAGATTTTCAGCTACAAAGCCCGGATGTAAATGTCCTTTTCCTTGTACTCGCACCCTTCCCACCGAGACCTGCAATCATCGAAATGATTTTGCATTCACCTTTCTTTCTTTGCCTATGATTTTTCTTCCATCTTCTTTTCGTGTTGCGTAACCTGTCCAATTACAGGACAAAACTGGACCGTTTCCAGTTCAGTTAGCTGCCGGAGCCCAGGTGTTTACGCGGTTCGTTTCTCGATTTAACGCTGCCACTGCCAGTGCCACATGCGGCAAATAATTAGCTGTCATGGCAATGGTATTTTCCGATGCAATGCAATGTATTTCCCAATCTCAAGGCGCTCCCAGTTTCCTCGGAGTGGACACTCACGCTGACCTGTTGCCATGGCGAGGGCACATTAAATTTAACATATAATACCCGCTCGGCCAGGGCCAGGGAGCGGATGCAGGGAGTCATAAAATTACAGGCGACCAACGGGTCGGATGCGTAACGCGAGCTGCATCTGCAGTCCAAGGGCAAGACTCCCACCAGAAAGCCAAACTAATTGAGCGGACACCAAATCTGGGCTTAATGAGGCTGCAATTAGGGCCAAAAAATACGCATCGAATCATAATATTGATTTAGTTTTTTCTTTGTTTTTTGTTTGTTTAAAAAAGTTCTCACCTTTGGCCTTTAAAGTTAAACCAAGAAGGGGCTGTGGCCCAAGCTGAAGAGGAAATCAATTGGCTTTAATTTAGACAGGAAAATGGTGTCTTATACTTAAGAAAATATATTTTAAGCAGCAGGAATACGTTTAAGACCAAAAACAGTAATTTTAATTAATTTGTTATTTTAAAACCTTTTCAAAAAAAATATTAAGAGGTTTAAATAAGTAATCTTTGTGTACCTTGCCATGTCCTCGTTCCCCTTGCATTGCACAGCAATGCCCTACTGATTCTAGCTGCAAATTAGTGGTAACCAGTCTGAAACAGATGTATATTATTCATTTTTTCTATTTTTCCCGAGTTTTTTTTGTGTTTTTTTTTCTTTGCTTTGTTTAGCACGGATTTGTCCTTGGGCTTAATTTGTTCCGCAAGTTTGGCATTGGTTTTTTTGTTTTTGGCTTCGTGTTCGAGTATTTGTTCCGTAAGATCCTGCTTTGCTTGGATTTAGAAATATCTTGTGGTTACACTTTTTTTTCGACTTTGGCGACCGTCGGCTGAGTTATGCCTTCAAAGATAATTTATATTTATTTTGACATATTTTAAAGTTGTTTAATTTTGTATATATTATTAATTATTTTGTTTTATTCCGATCACTTTGTTGGTTTTGTCGATGTCTGCATGGATTTATCGTGTGCGAGTATTTGTTCACACGATTTGTTTGCTTTGCTCGGATTCAAGAATATCTTGTGCGAATTCTTCGCTTTATTTTATTTTTTTTAAAATATATCTTAATATGGGTTTTATGCAGTTTAGCAACTGTTGCCTGAGTTCAGTATTTACAGATAAATTATGTTTATTTTGACATATTTTAAAGTTATGGAAAATACTCCTTTATTAATTATTTAAACTATAAAATATTCCAGAAACCTGTGATTATAGGGAACTTTATGAAATCGTGCTTTATTTCTATAAAGTATATTAAATTAAAAGGTGTACTCAATGTTATAAATATATTTTAAACTGAACAGTAGAAAATAATAAATTTAAAGCAAATCAAGTTAATTTAATCTAAAAAACTATGAAAAATACATATATAAACAGTTATTAAAGTTATAACAAAATCTAGGAACCTGTTAAGACCTTTAATTCCTCAAAGTCCTATAAAAGAAAATACTTTTTAAGCTTAATAAATATATTTAGAGCAAATAAAGTTCAAGTACACAATTATTTACGTCACAAAATATTCCCGAAACCCTCTATTACCTTTATTTCCTTAAAGTGCAATTGAATAAAAATGAGTACATTTCTTTTGCCTTTCTTTTTCTAGGTATCCTTGTCTTGCCAAGTCCTTGCTGTTCCTGGGTCCTTCCAGGATATATGGAAATAAGACAGCAGCCATTCGAATGGCAATAATGGTGAATGCATTAAAACCTGGGGTCATAAAAACCGTCGGCAAACCCATTATGCACCGCCAGATACAGGATACAATATCTCCGTAATAGATGCAGATGCAGATGCGGAAATACAAATACATTTACAGCCGCAACATATGCCGATGCAAATGTAATTCGCTTTTCCATTTTCCATTTTCCATGCTGCATTAAGGCAGTAAAAGAAAAAAAAACAATCAGGCTTACGCTTTTTCGCAAATTGTGACCAGCAAGTAAATACCAATATTTCATCACTAGGAGAACGAAGTGTACAAAATCCGGTGAAAAAAAGGGCCAACAATTTGCCAGAAGCCAAAAAATAGGCAGCCAAAAAAAATCAAATACAGATTCATGGAAAATTGCAAACAAATAGAAGTTGAAACTTGGTTCTATTTTTTTTCCTATGGAATTGGAGTGAGTGGAATAGGAAAGAGAATCAATAAAAATTTGCAATCTCTTAAAAAGATTACCTAAAAGTGTGGCCTTTCTAAGATATTGTATTTAATTTAGATTTTTTCTTGAACCAAAGTGTCAGAAAATACCGGAAATAGCCAAGTCATTCTAGAAATTAACTTAAAAAGAATATTAACTATCTGCTTAGAGTTTAGAGCTTTAATAATATAGCTCGGTACCACATTTCTGAATTTACATACCAGATATTTGACTTACACTTTGAAGACTTGATGATTTATAAAACTTTGACTTACTTGCATAATATTGTGTCTACAGGAGAACCGTCATACTTATATGAAAACTAAGATTTTCTGCTTCAGCACGAACTAATAATTTAATCACTACTAGATATAGAACTCTCAACTCACAAAGACAATTTTTAAATATAAACTGTACAAAATAAGCAAAACTAAAAACAAGCTAAATGAAACTAAAGGAACTTAAATGTCAGAGTACAGAACATCAAGTTGTAATAAAATAAAATGAAATGTTAGTTTTTAAGAATATATTAATAACAATTCTATAAACAATAATATGTGACTTGTGCCATTAATATAAGATATAGCTTGTTACACAAGGAAAAGCGAAACAAATAAATAAATAAATAAAAATAAAGATAAACCCCTACTTTCCCATTTAATTTAAAAGAGTTTTCAGCTTACGGTTTTTTGCGAAAATTCGTGTATTATTAATACTGTTTAGTTTCATGAATAAATTGGCCTAAAGTGTTAGAAAATACCAGATATTGATAAACCATTAAAATGATAAACTTAAAAACTATATTATTTAGCTGCCATGAAGATAAACCCCCACTTTCCCATTTAAATTAAAGTGTTTTCACCTTACTGTTTTTTGCGAAAATTCTGCTATTATTAATACTGTTAAATTTCATGAATAAATCATTCAGGGATCGCCATCAGGCATTGTACATCAGATATCACTCCTTCAATTTCAGCATGGCAATTAATTTTGATGTTGAGTGCAGCTCCAGACTCCAACTTTACTGCATGCGGGATGTGGAGGGCTGCTCCTTGGTGATATTCGGCTTGGAGGCACTGCTGTCCTGGCCAAAGGAGTCCATGAGGACCACACGATAGTCTTCGGCGGGATAGTGCATGCTGTCCAACATGTGCCCCTTGCCGTCCATGAGGAAGATTATGTTGTCCTCGGCGACGCCTCCTCCAGGACCTGCGGCCACCGACGCCACTTCAGCGGCCGAGGGCATGGGCTTGGCATTGGGCCAAGTGTGAATGCGATCCTTCCGAGCATAGCTGCCGGCGCCGAGGTCCTGGGGACTCAACTCCGGGAAGCTGCTAATCGGCGGCACAAAAATGTTGATGGTGCTGCGGGACATCTTGCGAGAGATTTCGGAATTTTTCGGTAAATTTAAATGGAACAAAAAAAGTCAGAGAGAAATACCAGGAACTGGGACGGACGACTACGACACGAAGCTTTGGAATAAAATGACTTGAAAGCCAGGCTGCTCTGGCTTCAGAATAATGACTGAAAACCCAGAGCAGCCTTGATATATAAAATCGAGGCTTTAGCTTTGAAATTAATGAGCTGACACACACAGGAATCTGGTTACATTTTATTTATTTATTTGGTTTCTCATTTTTTGGTTTTTTGCGGCCTCAGCATTTGCATTTTAATTAAAACGGCAACTAATTTAATGACACGCCAGCGCGAGTGCTGGCGCGTGTCCTTTTTTGAGGCTCATTATTAATATGCTTCCATCAATTTTATGTGTCAATAATTAATGAGATATGCGTGTGCTCTTACATTGCATTTGATCAAATAATAATATCAACATTGATTGCCTCTGACAGCAGTCATAATTTGAGCCTATTGTTTCCTTCTCGTCGGCTCGTGTTTATTTACATATTTGCATTTTGCAAACAAATTACATATTTTACAGTAACAGCGAGGGTGGATTTAAGGTATTTATTTTTGGCATAATTTATTTTAAGTTTTAAAAGAAAAAATATTTTTCTATATTTACAGATCTATTTAAACTTATCCTTACGAGTAAATATTTTAATAAAAACATAAAGAACTAAGGCTTAAGCCTTTATGTAATTTATTTATATTTCTTTTCAATACTTTTTAGGCCACCATCTCTCTTATTGTTAATATATCTGACACCTTGATTTGTGTCCAGCTCACTGGCTTCATTTTAAATTAAAAATTCCCTACACAAGGCAGAGTAAACATGACCAAAGGGGCTTAAATAAATATTTGTAAAAGATGGTAAACAAAATACAGAACATATTTCAAATAAGCTTGAAAAATACACCCAAAAAAATAGACTTCAAATAAGAAATACACACCGTTACATTGCTGATTTTTTTCAGCAACATAAATTCGTGGGAAATGTTCAACTTTGTTGGGAAATTGAAACACCGCAAAGTTTGTTATATTTTTTCCTCCGAAAAGGTAAAAACGATAGCCACACTTTGATGAGTTTTCCCAGAGGGGAAAACAGAAAAAAAGTAATGCGATTTTTCTGGCTCTGCTGTTTGGCAGATCGGATTCGGCAAATCAACTGACGGCGCTTATCAAATTAACGTGTGCATCGCTCCGACATCGCTCGACTGCACATCAGAATCGAATGTCAGCGCATCGCAGGCTCTGGCTCTGCTCTCCAGTGAACAGTGAACAGGACAAATAATTAAGCCAGGACGAAATCAAATTCCAGTCCCGCTGAGGCGCATTTAGGGACAATTAAGGCTGGGGGCTCCTGGGGAGAGCCGTCAAAGCAAAAACCACTGAAAGGCGAATTCCGTTGTGACCGCAATTATATGTAAGTTTCGAGAATGCACTAATTAGAAGGCACTCTTCACTGTATCTCTGACTGAAAAGCGGTGCCCGGACAAAGGACTCGTGCGACGCCCACCAAATAATAAGGATAATAATCCAGCCAGCCCAGGTGGGTGCCGTGTGGCCCACGAAATTTATATAATAACTATAATAAATAAATGAAATACAAGTTGTGAAAGCTGCTTGCCAGCCCAGGCATTGGCAACCGGATATCACGGGAATGTTCCCAGGCCCGGCCAGCGCCATAGAGAAATAATTGAGTTTTGTGAGCTAGGCGGCATTATGATATTGGGTTTCCTTTGCAAGTTTATATTTGTATTATATATTAATAAAACAAAAACAATGGGAAAACTGGGAGTTTAAAATGAGGGAGAAGCAGAAAACGAGCTAAGCGAATTTTTAGTTGAAATTTTTATCTTTAAGGTTGTATTTAATTCTGTATTTAGAATTTCTTGTTTGATACAATTTATTTTTTTTTAAATCTAGCTTGAAAGTTATATTTAAATCTTTCTTTAAAGATGTCTTTAAATCTATATTTAAATATCCAATAAAATCTCTTTGAACCTCTATTTAAATGAATTTTAATTCTATATTTAAATCTCTATTTAAATTATTAATTAAATTCTTTCCTTCCATAGTTTTCTTTTATTTACATCTATATTCGAATCCATGCTTAAACTTCTATTCAAATCATTTAAGTATCTATTAAAAATCTGTATAAAATTATTTATTTTAATTTTTTTAAATCAAAATTTAAATATCTATTTAAATCACCGCTTTGCATATTTTTATTTTATTTATATATTACGTTTGTATTTAAATCTGTATTTAAGTTTTTTTTTATCATTTTATTTTAGTTAAATCTTCCTTAAGAGCTATATTTAAATCTTTAAATTTAGCTCTTTAAATATGTATTTTAATCTTCATTTAAATATCTTTGAACCTTCATTTAAATGTATTTTAAGTCTATATTTAACTCTCTCTCTCTTTTAACCTTTATTTAAGTATATATTTACATATATATCATATTTCATTATTTAGTTTAAATAATTTAATTAAATCTCCTTTTGAATCTCTCTTTAAATCTATCAGTATATCTGTAATTATTTATGTATTTAACTCTCTAATACAGTTTTCTTTTTGATTAATTTCATTTTATTTAAATCTCTACTTAAAACTTTACATTTATACATGTTTTTTTTAAGTATATATTTAAATCTGTATTTACATCTCTATTTGCATGCCTATTTAAATATCTTTAAAACCCATATTCGATTAATATAAGTAATGGAATTATTTCTTCTTGTGAATCTGCCTTAAAATCTAACTTTAAATTAGTATTTAATTCTGAATTATGCACATCTCTTTTAAGACCTCCTTTTTAATTAATTTGATTTTATTTACTAATTGAAATCTTATTTAAACTCCTTATTTATATTTATATAAATATTTTAAAGTCTCAATTTAATTATTTTTTTAAGTCTCCCCTTTGATTATTTTAATTCAAGTAGCTTATGTAAACCTCTATTTAAATCTCCCTTAAAACCCTCCTGAAAACCTCTTTTAAAATCCAAACTTTGATAAAATGTTATATATTAAATATTCTAATCAATAAAAAACCAGTCAATTTCCTGATTAACCTCTTCCTATATTTAATTTATTTATAAACCCTTTTTTGTTAAAATTAAATATTCAATTATTAGAACCTAAACTAGGAAATGTATTACACTTTTTCTGTGATGGCGCTCAACTTAATGGCGAATTAATCCCGACCTACGGAACATCCACATATAGTCCGATGCATATGGGCGAGGGCGACCAATTATGAGCGACAGATGAGTGAAAATAACATCCTTTTGGCCCCCCGTACCTCCTGCGTTGCGTAGCCTCCCGCGCACATCCTTTTTCAATGGCACGGGCAAAACCACGGACAGCGCTTGCACAAAGCACTAATTGGACACTCTCTCTCCGCTCTGGCATGGACGAGAACAACAATAACAAATGCCAAATACCAAAACAACGGACAACGGGCGGCGGGCGACGGGCAGCGGTCAGCGGAGAGGAGGCCATAATTAATTGGATTTGGTAAACAATTTGTACAGTTTCATTTTCAGGCTAAACGAAGTTAGTTGCCAGCAAAAACTTTCGCAAAAACACACCGTCCTTCCACAAGTGCAGATAACCGCAGAGAGTCCTGCACTCACTCTGCGTTATCCTGCGCAGCCTGATGCACTTATTAGCCGACAGTGTCGGTGCATATTTTTGGCTTTTCGGCTAATTTACCGGCCAATCTATCGAAAATATGAAATCAAAACCAATTTTAGATTGATTTTTGGCCGCCCCCGCACACAAATCCAATTACTTTTGGCAAGTTTTCAAAGTTTGATTTGTGAAAGGGGTAAGGGAAAATTTGAAAATGTATTCTAATATATATATTAAATACATTTTGCTTTTCTAAGTTATTAATTAGTTGTTTTATGTATATATTTAGGGTAATTATCATTTTTGTATGGAAAGATATAAGCTAACATTTTATATTTAAGTAAGAGGCTAAGGCTTAAAATATATATACACTAAAAAGCGACTTTATGGCAGAAAAAAATAAATAAACTGTTATTTAAACTGAAAAAGGTAGGGGAATGTTTTTAAAGTATTTTAAATATATATTAAATACATTTTGCTTCACTGACTTATTAATTAGTTGTTTTGGGTATATACTTATTTAGGGAAATTATCATTTATTAGCCAACATTTTATATTTAAGAAAGGGGCTAAGGTTTAAAATATAAATACATCGAAAAGCAACTTTATAGCAACAGAAATAATTTTGAAAAAAATCATTTAAACCGAAATAAAGCCAAGATCTTGGTCAGGCAGCTGTTTTTGGACGTAGCCAAGGTCTGTCATCAGTAACCTGGACTCCCCCACATTCCTGCTCTTACCCACAATAATTTCAAAGGATTTCGCACAGAAATTAGGATTTTGACTAGTGAGAATCTGAGAATAGTGATCTGATCCCCATTTCAAGTCACAAAAAATATGGAGAAAATTACCAGGAAAAGTCGGATAATCTTGGCCCCACAATAATTGGCCACAAATGCAATCCGAGAGTTCTGGGAATTGTGTCTTTGGCCAAAGGCAACGCCGACTCGGGTAGGATGCAGCCATTTTGCAGAGGTGCCACGTGTTGCGCTTTACGCTTTGCGCTTTGCTGATTATCCGTGCAGTTTGCCCCAACAGTTGCAGCATCACCCGGATCTGATTCCGAAATCAGAGTGGGCAGCGGGAGGAGCATCCAGGAATCCCGAAATCCACGCCCACAGCTTCCCCTTTGAGTGCATCGGGGGCAACTTGATAAAATAACAGCCAGGCAGCCAGCTTATTAGTAAGTGGGCTTATATTACCTGCGCTGGCCGAAGGATACCTGGGCTTATTATTAGGGCAACTTATCAGTTGGAAAATTACAAGCTGCAGGCGAAGATTATGGCGAATTGCGCAGTTTACAGGCGAAAACTCGGCCTTTAAAATGGCTTTAAAAATGCCTTGATAAATCCCCCTATTAATTGCAACATTTTCATTTCGCTTTTGAAATGCAGAGAATATATTAAAATTGAAGAAAAAACCCCGCCGCGCGGAATGTTGACTCTGACTCTGCACAAATAGTGGGCTGCTGGCAAATAAATAAAAGCCATTCGAAGCCCTGGGGTAAGTACGTCACGAATGCCGCAATCTGCGGTTAAATGTCCCGCAGACAGTATCCGAGTATGGTTATTGGGCGCCGTAACTTTTATTTAACATTCATTTAAAGCATTTAATTGCTGCGACTTGTGCATTCGCCAACTCAGGGATTTCCAAGGTGTGCCAGCGTTCACATGAGCTTTATGACAACTCACGACAATAAAGCGAAATAAATATAATAAAAAAGAGAGCTCTCTTTGTCCTTGCCTGCCTTCAGCTCCCGGGGAGTCGCAGCACATTGTGCCGTTTTAAGCGGAAAATATGCCGCACTTCCGGTGGCTCACACACACAAACACACACAGAGAGCTTAAGTTGACTTGGTTACCGTTATAAGACACAGGCCAAGATGGCTGCCCCTGGGTGCCAGAGCTGCCTAAAAGCCAAATTTTAAAAGAAAAGGGGGAAAACTCCCAAGGAAATATTAAGAAAATATTTATATTTCATTTAAATAAATCATATATTTTATGCTCTTTGCTACAGTTAAATTTTCGCACTGAAAACCCCGAAAATAAATAATAAACAAGCTCAAAAAACTCTCATGGAAATTTTAAGAAAACATTTATTATAATTTAAATAAATTATAGATTTTTTGCTCTTTGCTTCAGTTAAATTTAAGTACTGAAAACCCCAAAAAAAAAAACACTCAAGCTCTATGGATTTTACACTCAACTCCCTTTAATGTACACCAAAAATATACTTTATGAAATAGAAGAAGTAAAAATAAATATATCATTTAAATAATTTATTAATTATATGCTCTTAGCTTCAGTTAAATTTTCGCACTGGATTTTTCAAAGATATTACACTCAACTCCCTTTTATGTTCCACAAAAATATATTTTATATAAAAGAATAAGTAAAAATGTATAGATTTCCTGGGTGGAAGCCACAAAAGACCGTTTAAAAACCAGATCGGTGCTGTCAGAGCCCAGTAAAAACGGCCAGAGCTGACAGCCCTGATGCGTGGCTCCTCTGAAAGCGGGAATTTACTGCCATTATATTTATGTATTATTATAATGCCAGGATGGCAAACAAAGTGTTGACAGAGCCGCAAGGAAGTAAGCAGGAGCAGGAGGCAGCCAGCCAGCGCTAAATTGCGCTAACCAAATACATTTACGTTTCGTTTCATATTTAATTGCCTAATCGCACTTAAGACCACCGACGCCGCCGCCAAATCCGTTTTCGATTTAAGGACCAGGCAAGGCGACAGGACCTCTGAGCCCAAAATCTCGGCTTGGGCTCACTTTAAAATTGAATTTCCCGACATTCAGAGGGAGAATTCTAGGGGGAGCAAGAGCTATTTAAAGGAAGCTAATTGAATAAAGTTAATTTAATCAATATATGTATATACCTGAGGCTTGTTCCAGGGAAAAATGTAATTAATTCATCAATAAAATAATCAAAAAACAAAAATTAACTTCGAGGGAACATAGTTTACCTTTTGTGGAATTAATTGCATTTTTCCCTCGACCTTTGCCTTTTATTATATTCCTTTCATCTCCCTTAGCTTGACCTCGACTTGTTGGCCTAATTGATTTGATTTGAAAATCCTTGATTTAAATCCTTGACGCCATGGATTTATTACATTTATTGTGCCCTTAATTATCGAGTAGATAATGTAAGCAGAGTTTTATTTACCTTTTAGCCTTGCCTTTACCTTTACCTTTGCCCTGGCCGCAGTTTTGGGGTTCTTAATTGGATCGGGTGGGGAAATGAGGAAAAACTGGCCAGGGGAAAAGCGAAAGCGGAAGTGCCGAAGGGTTGTGGTGGGTGGCGGGTGGCGGGTGGGGAATCGAAATGAAATCCCCTGGCAAACAATGGACCAGTTGCGTTCATTATCATTCACCGCAATCGGAACGACACAACACGACATGAACGAAACATGGTCAGAGACAAGAGAAAACTTTCAAAGGAAAATTGCAACAACAACTGGGAGGGAGGACACCCGGGAAAATCGAAGGGAAACCCAGAAAACCAAGCGGCAACCAAGGAGCTTTGCCAGAGCCCTGGTCCAAGTTTTGGTGTGAAATTAAAATTGGAATTAAAAGCACAATGAGGCCAGAGACAGACAGAAGAAAGAGACGGCCACAAACAGCAGAAAGAGAGAGGGCGTGAGGTCTTAGTGCTAAATGATTTATGGCTGTTTGCATGCCTTGTCCTCGTCCTTGTCCCTGTCCTTGTCCCTGTCCTTGTCCCTATGCAAATTGTTTTCGAGAATCTGACAAAACGATGAAGTTTTCATTAGGGTGCCATTAGAACTCCGTTTAAATTATGGCCCAGCCTCCTGTCTCCTGCCCCTGCCCTGTCCTGGCCTGTCCTGTCCTCTGCTCTGTGCTCCTGCTCCTGCTCCATCTTGACACAAATATAAGCCAGACTGGACACGTCGCCTTCGGTTAGTTGATAGATCGTTGGCCAGGGAATTTGCCTTTCACTGGGGGAAATTGAGAAACTGGATACTTGAGGGGATTTCAAAAGTATTTTCATTAAAAGAAAATAATTTACATAGAAATAAATATACTATACGTGGGCTGCTACATATATTTCTGGCCTAATAATGAAAATACGAATATTTATTAAGGAAAATAGTTTTATTGTTTTTCAAAATATTCTCCATCAAGATTTACACACTTTTGCATGCGCTCAAACCAATTTTCGAAGCACTTTTTCCACTCTGATTGACACACCTCAAAAACATGGTTTTTGAATGCTTCAACAGCATCTTCTGGCGACGAAAATCGTTGACCACGCATTTTCTTCTTGATGTGAGGGAATAAAAAGAAGTCATTTGGTGCCAAGTCAGGACTGTACGGCGGATGACCCATCAATTCGACGTTTTGGCCAGTCAAAAAGGCGCTGGTTTGAGCCGATGTGTGAGAGCTCGCATTGTCATGGTGCACAATGATTCGTCTTCCCTTGT
>VNKF01001477.1:0-10282 GCA_008044355.1 Drosophila lacteicornis | reverse complement strand
ACTTGGGAGGGCTGCAGAGTGTGCAGCGCACATCGGCTTTCGCTGCGGGTGGCTTGGATCAGCGAGGCCTACAGCCGACATTTTGGATTATTTTTATTTGAAAAATTTTTGTATTATTCTTAAAATATATATTAATAAATGCCACAAAAAAATTTGTCACTAAATATTTACATTCGCTCAAAAAAAAATCATGAAATTCAGTTACGTTTTCGGGCTTTCGTGGTAGAACCTCCCCTTAAATGGGTCGATTTTCAATGATCCAATTGCAGACTGCAAGGGTATACCAACTTCGGTTTACCGAAGTTAGCTTTCTTTCTCGTTGTTATTAATTTTGATGAGAAAGCGAATTTTCGGAGATATGTATGTGTTGTATAACAAAAGGTAAGCAGCAATCTCAAGGGCTATTTCGGCCTGAAGTGACTATCAAAATCGTAAGAGCCATTTAAAAAACAAAATTTTTAAATCCTAAAAAAAAAAATTAATTCTGTATTCTTAATTATAATATATAATATATAATAATTATAATCAGAAGTTATGGGCGCGAGAAATCGATTTTTTCCTGTTTTCAGGCCAAAGTAACAGGAAACTCAAAAATTGAATAAAATTAAAAACAAAAATTTTAAAACATTTTTTCAAATTTAAAATATTTTAAGTTTCCTTTTATGGTTTTTAAATTTATTGCAATTGTCCACGTCTCTATGACTCTAGATGTGTTTTTACATAAATGTATGTATAGTGCAAGTAAAAGGTTAGGTATATGGGATCTTTGCTACTAATTTTAATGAGTAATATCTCGAGACGAGCAACCTCAAGGGCTATATGTCCTTGAGTAACTATCAAAGCCCTTTTTGAAAAAAAATTCAAAAACCTAAAAAAAAGTTTAATTATAAATTTTTAAACATTATATTAAGATAAATTATGTCAAGGCAAAGCTATTGTCATTTCAAAATACCTTTCTAACGACATATAGCACGTCGGGAAATCTAGCTTTTTTTAGCTGTTTTCCCGCCAAACTACCGGGAAAACCAAAAAGTGGTAGAACAAAAGTTGTTCAGCTCGAGCTGAATCGACAGACAGACCCACAGACAGACCGACAAACAACATAACAAACGTTTTAATTTCGGAAGGCTGTTAAAATCTTGGTTTTTGAATATCTTTAGAACGGACTATCCGATCGGGATGATTGAGGTGTCATTCGTCGCGTATTTAAAGCCAGATCACAACAAATTTAAATTTATTTGAATTTTTGCTCCACTGGCCCCAACAGCTCCAATTTTAAAAATTTTCAATTTCGCATCTTAGTATGCAGTTTCAAAGAGGTTTATAATACCTTTCGATTAAGATGTAAATAGTTCTGATCGGACTATCGTATCAGATTTGTAATTATACTGCTCTATATAGTAGTCTGCTTGCGCACCACAGTCTCGGTGCTCATCGTCACTACGTGGACTGCTGTCCACAGTGATAAGTCAAGTTGCCTGCGACAAGGTTGTTACCTCACTTCAAGAACTTTTATCTATTCCTCGCACATGATTTTTTGCAATCTTTAGTTTGGCTTTTATCTGGCTTTGTTCAACAAATTGCCATAATTTGTTGTAAATTCCGTTCAAGTTGTTGGCACGAGTGGTTCGCTTGGTGAGGGGGGCGCCTTGGGGGAGGGTCACCATCTAATCAATACCCATTCCCACTTGTTTGTTCAGTCAAAGTGTTGCCCAGTTGTCACTTGGTTTGTTTGTCAACGGGTTTTATTTTCCACTTCGTACGGTGCCTAGGCTTTCGTCATACGAGACTATATCAGTGTGTATCTGAGTATTCGAGAGGTACCTTTGACAATACTAATTGATTTCCACATAGATACACTCACATTCGATGTGTGGTTTATTTTGGCCGTCTACACACTTTTTTCCATCTTCATATTTCCCTTGAGTTCGTGGTTTGTATTGCATTTTAGCAAATAATTTTTTATAGTCTCAGACGTTACGTAGCATGTGAAATTATTTACCGGCGGCTGATATTGACGTTCAAAAGAAAATTAATTACTTTTGCTATAACTGAAAGGCATTCTAAAAGTTTATTTTTACAAGTAGTGGAATTAGTAATGATTTTCGCTTAGATAAGTGTATAACGTTTAGGATTACAATGAAAATAAACTAAAACTTTAAAGAAAATACTGTGATTTTTTTAAAAACCCTTTAATCTTTTTATTAAGGAGCGTGTAAAATAAGTTTTCATGTAATATTAAAAATAATTATAATAAATAATTAGGGAGTGCAAGATATACAAAACAACTGATTCTATAGGATGGCAGGTCACATCGAGCACAGATAGGAATTAAGAGATTCTGAGGGCTGTGAGGAATATTATCTGCTGACAAGTACAAAAAACAGACGACGAAGGGCTCAGGCAAAAATTTTGCTACACACATGTGTCCCTCCCCTGCGTACGTGCATATGTATATCTTATTTTCTCTGCCCCTATATATCCATAAAATAAGGTTGTATATAATGAAATGATAAACAAAGAGCCGAGTCATATAAAAGAGCAACTGGCCGTAGTGGTTGGATGTCGGCTGCATGCTCGTATGAGTTGGGGGACTTTAAATAAATATTTTAATGAACTGCACTAAAGGCTGTGCCGACGCCTAAAAAGAGTTGACTTTGAAATGCACTGACTTTCTGCCAGTAGCAAAACAAGAACAAAGCAAGAAACAGCGCTGGCATCGAGCGGTTCGACTATAAAATACCCGTTATACCTGTGCAGCTTATACAGTGCCCTGTCGTGACTATAAAAGTAGTTTGCATTCTTAAGAGAGGGTTCTTTCCCTAAAAATTAATATATTTTATTTGACTGTAAACAGTATAATAAAAAAGAAACGTTTATTGTATCAGAAGTACATTAAATAGATCGTAGATGCTAACGAATAGCAAATGCTTAAAGTCCGAAAACCAAGTGCAAGAATGCAATATACCCATGTGCTATATGAGGGTACCGCGTATAAAAATCAGCCTGACTGACAGACAAGCGGAGTGCATCCTTTTATACTCACAAACGCACACACATAAATTCTGTTTGTGCATTTTATTTATAAACCACTGAAAAACGTTTAAAAAAAATGCCAGAGGTGCAAGGGAGACGGAATGGAAAACGATGTACCATGTGGGATGTAAAAGAAATGATTTTGTCGAAGTTTTAAGTTTTCTTTCTTTGGCCCTACACAAACACCCAGCTGCAATTGTTGTTCCTCGGGCTTTGGCCTGCTTTGCCTGCCTTATTTTCCAAAGAAATCTCCAAGTGATTCATCTTTTTCTTCGGGGAGCGGTCGCAGACTTATGAAAGATATTTTTTTTGAGATTCGTTTATTTTAATTGAGATGCGTTTTGGGAATACCAGATACATCAATAAAACGCAGTTCAAGATTCCGATTGCTTAAATTGAAATGGACATGGTAAATAGAACAAAAAACTGATAAAAGCCAATTGAAAAGAAAATTGTTTTTGACAATCTAATTGGAAGTGTCAATAGTTTATAATTAAATATGATTAAGTATATTTGGTTTAGTGATCAGCAAATTGCTAGAAGTAAATTCAATTTTTTCTTTTGAAATAGTTATTTAAATATCGATAGGCCAATCCTTAAATGGCTTAAAAAGGGTTATAAGTAGAAAAAATTAAAGTTTGTATAAATTATATTATGAATTTAGTACATAGGGATGTATTTCTGAAAGTATCCTCTTACTTCAAAAAATATTCAACAGGGAACCACGCCCCGTTTCCGACCTTATTTAACACACCTAGAATGGCAAGCGAAACTTAATTAATAATCCATGAATTTATATCACTCGACAGCATATATGTGTCATAAAACTTTGATGGGTAAGGAACACACACAACTTTTTGGGTCATACACTCACAACGCATCACATAGATACATATACGAAGAAACGAGAAAGATACTTTAACCGGAGACTCCTGATTTCATCTCCTGTACCTAGAAACTTGTTAAACTTTGCTTGACAAACGACAAACTCTTCAGTGCTCAACTTTGTCTGCCAGTGATTAAGACGGACAGATTTGCAGCATTATTCGCCAATTTGAGCCCCGGAATGCAGAGGAGTATGTGGTCAATAAGGCCTGGTAGTTACTTCGCCAAACGGAGTTGCTCAATGCCAAAGCCAAACCCAAAGCCAAACTTGGCTCATCTAGCGGTACTTCAACCTCATTCTCCGACTGGCAGTAACTAGTTGGTGAGACTGGATTGGGAGACAACTTCATGAGTCGCAGAACATCATTAATATTGAGTGCTGCTCGTGCGGGAAATGTCCGTATAAGGTGTTTTATGATTAAGGATCACAAAAAGTGGGTCGCAACAGATTGAGATCAAATTGTGGTCCTGAGTTGATTTATAAATCTAATTGTTTAATTATTATGTGTACCTGATATATACCTAAAAGAAACAAAGAGTATCTAAATTCATTTATTATTATATACATTATATTTATTACAATATAAATTTCTGTTTATTTCTTGTACTGATTTCTCTGTAAACACTTCTGGCATGGTACTATTAATCATCCCATAATTAGCAAATACAAACTGTCCACAAACATGCATTTCTTCCCTAAGCATGTAGCCAGAATGTTCTTTATGAGCACATGCTAATTATTTGTGTTATTTATGACAAAACGAGACCTATGCGCACCGTAAGGCCAAACAAACTGCTTCAGTTCTTATGGACATGGCAAACGCACATATGAGTAAGGGTTCCTTCATAGATAAATACAGATATAGTTTATAGAAGAATACCCAACGATGATGGGTGACTGTCCGAAAAGTTTGCGGTTCATTGAACGCTGTCGGGTGTCGTTATCAAGTCAAGGCATATGCTTTATAGTGTCTCCTTCAACCTGACTGTATGCATACAAGAGACTCGTATCGCATCGTAAATTCACACATTTCACGCCCCATTCAACCTCATAGACGGGGCTGGCATCCTGTATCTTGCAAATTGACAGCCAGCCGGCCACGTTCGCATTCAAATTTACGAGCCAAGGCATAAATAAATGCTTCTTTGCGAACAGCGGACTCTTCATAATTTTTCCATATTTTATTATTATTTTTTCTGCCTATCTTCAATGGCCTGCCCACAGCATAATTGGCGCCAAACTTCTTTTCCTCTCTATCTATTTCTTTCAATGTAGGTTGACTTAAAGCCTTTGAGTTTTACTTTTTTGGAAGCGTGGGCTATCCACGTGGGTTGGCTTTTCGGGGCCTGGGGCCCGTCAAACTTGATCGGCCAAGACAAGCGGCACCCGAGAAATGAGAAGCAGAAAAGTAGTCCCATTTGATTTGCTGCCTTTTCCCTCCGAAAACATTTCTCTTGTTTATATCCCGTGGGTCGATTTTGATAAGCTTATTTATTTTCACAGGTGCCTTAATAATTTCATCCTCCCATTTCTCATTTTTAGTCTCTTTCTGGGATTTTTTATGAGCTTTTAATGGTTTATATAATTTCCAGACAGTCAGTCATTTATTTGGGTCATTGTTTGGGCTTTATGTGCCTTTAATTTTTCATGGAGAGGAACACGGAGATTGCCGCCCACTGTTATCCAGTCATTTATTATTTCAAGTCTAAAGAATAGTTTAAAAGTGTTGGATAGCTTAGTTTTTTTTTTTTTTTTTTTTTTTTTCNTTTTTTTTTTTTTTTTTTTTTTGTGACATCGCCCACTTTTGCCAAGGATTGATGCACATTTCGGAGGCGAATCAATTCAATTGGAAATCGACTGGTGGCCAATATCCCAGAAGTTATAGCTTGTGTTCCGAACTATTTTCTATATGTGTAATGTTAAAAGTTGGTGGTTTAATTTTGGTTAAAATAAAATTTCTTATTCTAAGCAAATTATTTTCATACCCTTGCAGAGGGTATTATAATTTTGCCATATTTGCAACGAGTGAAGGAGGCATCTTCGAACCCATAAAGTATATAAAGTATATATATTCTTGATCAGCATCAGCAGCCGAGTCGATCTAGCCATGCCCGTCTGTCTGTCCGTCTGTCGGTTTCTACGCGAACTAGTCTCTCAATTTTTGAGCTATCGGGCTGAAATTCATCATAGTTTTATTTCTTTAGCACGCAGTATATATGTCGGAACGGACGAAATCGGACTACTATATCCTTTAGCTGCCATAGGAATGATAGCGAAATTAATGTAAACAAAATTTAAACTTCTCTGTTTTTCAAAGTATTTTTATAAATTTTAAGATATATCAGTATTTTAAGGTTTTAGAATATCGGTTTTATTTTTTTTAAGATCGGACAACTATATCACATAGCTTCCATAGAAGCGATCGGTCGATTTATACGAAAATGTAAAATTCTACATGTAAAATGTAAAATTTACAAAATTCGATGTTTTTACAACATTACTAAAATGGTTCGATTTTCAATGATCCAATTGCAGACTGCAAGGGTATACCAACTTCGGTTTACCGAAGTTAGCTTTCTTTCTTGTTAAATATAATTTTATGAAGAAATCATTTTCCTTCATACAAAATTTGTCTAAGTATGTACAAATTGTGTTTGGTTTACAACTAATTTAAAACACTTATAATTTCTTATTAGCTGTTCTAATTCCCCAAACTCATTCCAATATGTTCCACCCATTAATTTTGTAAGCACTTATGAGTATGTCTAACATGGTTTTTTCTTACTCTTCTTTATAGGAAAACGATGCCAAATCCAGAGGAACTATGATGAGGAAACCGGATGCCACACATGCGTGTTGTAAATGTTAATGTGCCCAGCAAATTTCAAAACTGAATGAATATATTTAACCAAACTAGTGGAAAATATGCCAAAAGAGTTCAAGATCCGACTTAGGAGCTCAAGAGGAACGGTTCGAACCGAGAAGGCATCGAGGCAAATGTGAAACACATGTGCGGCCGTGCGTGTGTGGAGTTGCAGCTTCCAATTTACGTTATTGTTATTTTCTGACAACGAATTGAAATTGAATTAAGCACTCGCACAGACAATAGGAGAATCAAACGGAACAGCTGAGCAATTCAATTAACGAGAAAGCGAAACGAACCCAGTACCATTCCAAGTTAAAGCATTTAACGTAAACTTCAACTAAGACAACAGAGCTACAAGGCAGACCTAGAAGAAACCAAGTTGGAGCGATCCCTGCCAGATCCTTAGCAAGTCCCAGCCAAGATTCTCGTCTACAAAATGTCCTTGGCCGACATGGGCACAGCATCGCGGTCCGCCGGCGGCGGAGGAGGCGGGCGTCACTATGACTTGGCTACCGGCGGCGGCAGCGGTGGAGGTCATCCGGTGGGCGGAGGTCTGCCCGGCGGTCGTATGACCCACTCCCTCAGTACTCCTTCAGGAGTAGATGGCACGCCCTCAACGCCCAGACACCGCGGCGGAAAGAAGCTGACCGTTCGTATCCAGATGCTAGACGATTCGATCACCATGTTTCAAGTCCAGGTAAGATTCCATTTGACCGTGCTTGTATGTTCTTTCTTGTAGCTTAGTTCAATAATAGTGAGAAAATGGTGTTAACTCAAATGTAGCTTTCTTATTTAAACATTGCAAAACAAAGTAACTAATAAAACATTTCAGTTTTATATGGAGAAATACTCGGTTGATTTCGCTTCAATTAAATTACAATAAATTATATTTTTTTTTTTAACCATTCCTTTAAAACAATAAACAAACTTATTTTCTGAAAAATAAATTAATCCTCTAACAACAATAGTTAAATGATTCAATTATAAATCAGCAAGAGCTTACGAATTTACACATTTGCATTGAAGTGAACTTGAATTTCGGAGTGCGGTTTAGTTCTAAATTTAGTAAGCTAAGTTTAATTTATTCTCAAGACGTGGATTCAACGGAAATTGAATTTTCTTAATTATAAATATTGGTAAAAAATTCTCATGGATTTTAAATTATTCAATGTTTTGTTCCCTGGAATGTTCTTTGAATAAGAGTTAAATTATTCTTATGTAATTTCGATCATAAAATAAAATCTATTTTTCCTAAATATGTTTATAATAAATTAAATATAACTTGAAACAATCAAAAAATGCTCCCTAATAAATCTTATTTTCTGGCACCCAGCTGCACTTTGAAGGTATATCTTTTCCCATGAAGCACCTGCTGGAACGGAAGTCATCCGTCAAATGAGAATTGCATAAATGCATCTGTAGAAGATATAACTTCTTATGTAGTATGTAGAGTGCTGCCTCGTAACAGACAATTTCACGTGCAAATTGTTTACGCTTTTGGGATATATGGGAAGCTACTTTTAATTAAATGTGTACTCGAAAAAGCGGGAGTTAAAGGTCGGGCGTAGGGATATTTGTGACGAGTGGGCTTAGGTTTTCGGTATGCGTGGCACCCGGTTTATTTGGCTTGAGGCCAGCAAACGAGGAATTCTTTCACTGTGTTTCCCCTGGCACACAAGCTGAAATCAACAGGGAAAGTGGGCCGGGGGATTGGTACAGTGCAGATGCAGTACATCCGTTTTCTGGTCCCCGAATCCCCGCTCTCTCTCCACTGTCCACATAAAACATGGCCAACTCAACAGCTTGGCATAGATTTTCGAGGGGGGTTTTATTTTGGTTGGATGCTGCACTGGGGTCTACGAACTGTTGTCTGCTGCTGTTACTGCTGCTGCTCATGTCTGTTTGTTGACCGCAAATCGTATTAATTCAAACTGAATTGGCCCAAAAAACTCTTAGCTTACTCCTTATCCCTCCCCTTATTGCGCTGCCTGTTGTAAGACTTCGTCTCTGCCCAGTTGTCTGAAACTTTGTGTTGGTTAATGGATTTCGTCATAGCTTTCTCGGCTTGTTCATGTAGTTCTTGTTCTTTGCGCCACTTCCTGGCACCATTAGCCTCGGCCTACTGAAGTGGCCACGCCCAAAAACGTACACTAAAAAATTACTGAGAATTCGTCTTCCGAATATAAATGGTCCATTGAGTGTTTCTAGAGAGTAAATATGAATGATGTATAAATTTAGCAATTTATGTCGATTGCTTATGAATGAAACAATCACTAAACAAATCTAGAAATTAGTTCATGAATAGACGTTTAATTATATTAAAAGCGACGTCAAACCCCTATGTACTCCGAATTAATCAGCAAATAAAATGAATATATTTTAAATGGTTTTGAAGTTTTGAAGATTCCAGAGTGAAGAAAGCAAATAAAAATACATTTTGTAAGGAGACTAAGGCCTTCTTAACAATTTCTTGACAGTCAATTTCTTGATCCAGGTAACAAGTTTTTTTTTTGCAAACATTTCTAAAAATAATACAAAATTTAGCCTTTCGAGTGTAACTTTCAGTCTTCCAAAACGGTATACACATTTCAAAGGCTTCAACAGGCGAGCAAGAGAGCCACAAGAAGTGGAAATGTTTCAGGGCAGCAACAAAATGGATTCCATTGTTTGGGTGGTTTTTGGTCGGGGTTGCAAATGGAGTGGTTGGAGGTTGTGGTTTTCGGCTGGGGGTAGGCGTTGGCAATAGCTACCGGGTATTGTCGTAGTCGTTGTAGTCGGGTTCCCGGCCTAACCTTTTTGTGAACCAGTGGCACTTGAGGCGGTACCCCATCTCGGTAAATGTTTTAAAGTGCTCCGCACAAAACTATTTTTATGCGAGTTTGTGCCATTCGCTGTCTGCGTTCCTCTGTTGACATTTCTCTCTTTTGCATTTGCCGAAGGCAAACTCAACATTTTTTCCATATAAAGTAGTGGAAGTGCTGTCGCCTTTGCTTTATTCTGTAATATTGCTAAACGCTGTATTTTCAAAGGCCTACAAATTTAATTTAATATTTGAGCAGCACGATTGATGGTTTATTATTCTTTTATTAAGTTCTTGTCTTTAATGATGACAAATAAATATTTATATATTTCAGGGTATACCAAAAGTCAACCCTTAGCAGTATCGTCTGTTCCTTGCCGCATTAAAAATTCAATCATGTTACAATTTTTGCTGCGCACAGAAATTTTCTTATACGTGGGCTGCTACATATATTTCTGGCCTAATAATGAAAATACGAATATTTATTAAGGAAAATAGTTTTATTGTTTTTCAAAATATTCTCCATCAAGATTTACACACTTTTGCATGCGCTCAAACCAATTTTCGAAGCACTTTTTCCACTCTGATTGACACACCTCAAAAACATGGTTTTTGAATGCTTCAACAGCATCTTCTGGCGACGAAAATCGTTGACCACGCATTTTCTTCTTGATGTGAGGGAATAAAAAGAAGT
>VNKF01001473.1:2750-14471 GCA_008044355.1 Drosophila lacteicornis | reverse complement strand
TATTCATAATTCTAGCGGACATGTGTCCCTTATATTAATATTAATAGCCATGGTTGTAACAAGTTTAGTGTATGTAAGGAACAAATGTAAGAATAAGCAAAAACCAATTAATATAGAATTCGGGCTGCCAATAAATACAACAAATCAAAACCAATAAAGGCAAGAAGGCCCCGCGCAGAATGTTCAAATATATGAACATGCACAAGTGCCCAGACAATAAGATGCACTTGCAATCACATCCGACCAACGCGTCACATATTCTAAGTAGCATTTACGCCTCTATCAACATACATACATATGTACATGTAATCAAGTGTAATAGCACGCACATATATACCGATCTAAGAATACACAAGATGCTCTTGTGACCCCCTGAAAAGTCTAAGAATGTCCAAAAACTATCTAGCATAGATAACCCCTAGCTGGGATTATACATAAGGAATCTGTAACTAGTACATAAGTAAAAACCGCTATAAAAAGGCGTGAGCGCCAAATAAAGAATTAGTTCCAAACAAAATACTGTTGTGTTTAGTCAGGGATTCAGGCGGTTAGCGGTAAAAGTTGCCAGTTGAAGTGAGCGGTACGAGCTGCTCCTTGACAAGCGATATACACTGCCAAAACCCCGTCAATAAGAATCGCGTGTTTGAAATGTCCAATAGGATATATTTTGTTGCTATCGCGCTCGCTGCCAAAGCCAACTAAAACTACACTGCAACTTTGAATTCTAAGATGCCGTAATTCATCATAAAAGTCTTCGCGGATCAGGTTAAATTTGCTACCTGTATCAAAGAGAGCGATACACTTTTTGTTATAGAGATCAACTTCCTTGCTCGTAAAGGAATTTTTCACTTGCACTCGATGAGTATTCACTTTGTTGTTCTCTGGCTTTTCGATTTGGTCACAATTTCGCGAGATGTGTCCGAATTGACCACACTTGAAACATTTTTTACCACGCTCTTTGTTCTTGCAGTTGTTTGACATATGCCCGTTCTCTCCACAGTTATAACACTTTATCTCGATCTTGTCATTTCTGTACACTGAGTTTTTCTTGTTGAACACCTTGTTTAACACTTGCTCTCTCTTTTAAAAACTCTCTCTCTTTCATTATTTGCAACATAACTTTTCAACTTTTCTTTAAAATCGTTCATGTCGTTCGCACCGTACAGCAGAGTCTTGTCAATCGATTGATTGTCAATCCCATCGATGACATATTGAATTAAATCCGAATCACAAATGTCTCCGTGGATTGCCAGATCTTTCATCCGGTAGAGATATACGAAATTACACTCGTTTTTTGCGCGTTTGTTCTTGCTGAGTTGCTCATGTATTTGTTTACTGTTCACCACCATTTTGAATTCGTTCAGAAGAGCAACTTTGAGAGCGATCCAAGTGCTCAGTCCTCTCTCGCTCATGATGAAAAGTTTGGCCGTACCTCTCAGTGATTTTTTTGCGAATATCAACATCTGCACGTCGCTCCAACACATAATCAACGCCTGCTCTTCGAATTCGGCTATCCACGATTCGATTGATATTGTGTTGGTACCGTCGTAGGTACGAATTGTGTCCTCCAACGCGAATCGGGTTGTATTGTTCTCCATCTTTTGAACTTTTCCAGCATTTTCCCCTTTTGATGCGTACTGTACTTCTTGCTCTCTTTGTGGGTTCTCCATGTTGCTGTTTCGTGTGCTTCTCCCGCTCACGAATACTTCTGCGTCGTCGTCGTCGTCTTCTTCCTCTGATTCTGGATCACGTTGTGTGTGTGAGAGAAGTCTATTGCGCGTTAGGTTGCGAAATATGTGTAACCCGACATCTTCCACATTGTATGTTATGTTTAAAATGTGGCAAATCGTAACAAGATCACGCTCGTTCAAATTCTCTTGTATGTAACCTTTCTTTGCCCGATAATTTTCACTGCTTTCGTCGAACTCGAAACCGGAAAACTGGCGAAGTCGTTGCCGATTTCCTCTGTCACCCTCATGCTCGAACACGAATTTGTGTAGGGCCACGATGCTGTCTCTGCTGCCACTGCGCAAGTTTCGGCATATAAAGTCATTTAAACAGCTCATCTTAGTAAAAAAAATTTGTTAGATCGCACAGAAATTTTGTTTCAGTTTAAACGTTCATCGTTAATTTCACAAGTTTTTTCACGTTTCTTGTTTCGGTTTTCTTCTTTTCCACTACGTTCTCTTCTCTTATTTCACTTCAATCGTTTTTCTTCAATCTTTTCGTTCCTATCCCGGTTGAGCCCCCAAATGTGGGATTATTTTATTAGTTTTTGTCAGTAAACGTTAAGTTTTATTTTAGTAATGATTATAAGTTTAATATAAGTTTGAAATAAGAAAATGAATATCGTCGTCGTTAATCTCTCCGTCGTTTTGGCCCAGCGTCGTAGGACCGTCGTCGTCAAAGGCTCGAACTAAACTCTCTCTCTCTCGTCTTCGGTTGCCTGCTCTCAAGCTCTCTCGTACTCGTGCTCGATCGTCGTCGTCGTTGCTCTCATCCTCATCTGCTTATGGATAAGTGCTCGTCGTTTTCTCTCCTCTTCTGTATCCATCTCGTCGTCCTCAGGGTTGCCAGCTCGTAATCCATACTCGTTGCGCTCGTCGTCATCTGGTTGTGTCTTCTTGGTTGCTCGTGGTTGTTGTCTAGGGTTATTTGCAGGTATGCTTGCACCTTGAGGCAAACACACCCCACATATATATATATATATAATTGTGCCCATATATACGCTACATACCATATGACAAAAATATTAGCTTTCTAAGATAGACTATAGCACTGGCTATAACAAACACATCTTTTGACACACTTTAATGTCCAATACACAATTGACCAACCTTTCTAATAAACTTGTAATGTGAACTTAAACCAACATAAATGCATTGGTAGAAACTCATTAAAAGGGGGGTACGAATGGAAGACTGGGTCAAGAAAATTACGTAACTTTTGACGAACGACATGAACAACAGGGGATCGTATTGCACGGCCCGCGAAGATCCAAAGGCGCACGAAGTTTGCGAATGGGGAGGGAAAACGGTCAAAACATAGCCCGATTGCTTTCACGATCAAGCATAAATCCGCGTGTGGGGCAATGTGAACAGAAAGACAGACTGACGAACGATTTCTTCTATTTTTCAGGCACGTAAATAATTGTTCTGATTATGTTTGGAGAGGATAGTGGCGTCCAAAGAACCCACCCCAAATTCGGCGAGCTTAGCTGCACAAATCGTGTCTGATATCCGGGCGGCTACTTTCTCAGCCCTATGTCCTCCAAGGACTGAGGCACCACGATACTACCGACGTAACAAATATTCTTTTAGACCTTGTCCAGCTATTTGTCTAAAGGTTTTATTAATGACCGCTTGCCTTTTAAGCACATTTATGATTTGATCCGACAACATATTTAAACTATATTCAAATAACTTATGTGTATGGGCATTTCCCAGCATCGCGAACACACGTTGGTACGCTTTCTGGGTATAAAACTACCCTTAAAAATAAAATTTTTCTTGTATTTTTATTTTTTATTTTTACGTAAATGTATTAGATCTACGCTTGGTGCAAAAAGTAGCCATGGTGGATATAAGGTTTTTTTTTGGCAAAAAACATGCCATCGCGAAGACACAAAAAACGGAATTGCTTTTCGGCTGCATGTAAAGAAAAATAAAAATATAAAAATAAAAAAAATAAAAATGTTGTTTTAAAAAGGGATAATGTAGCTTTAATTTAAGCCCTTTTTTTTTTAATTTAACAATGTAGTTTTTTTTCAAGAATTGAAAAGGCAATCTCGCGAACACACATCTCGAATACACACTTTTTCCTTCATGTGCTTTACCTCACTTTTACGTATGAATAACTTCATATTTTCTTGAAAAACAACTTATTATGTACTTAATAGATATCGATGAGAAGATTTAGTAGAAAAAGTGCCAACATTTCGTATGTTTTGCAAGCAAAAAATTAATATAAAAATATTTAAAAATACCAGAAAATACAAAAACTTAAGTTTTTTCAGTTTTCTGGCCGATTTTTACTTGAAAACACTAAGATATGCTTTGTAATCATTGTATTATGAAAATTTTTATTTAAATTGGAAGTTTTATTATACGAGTATATATACACACAAAAATAAGATGATAATGAGCATTTTAGTTTTAGGCCCTGGTTGACCTTTTTCGGGAAATATCCATATGACAAATAATTTATTAAGTCGGGACCTAATTCCAGCGGCAATTTAATTTTTAATTAAGAAACCGTGGGTACCGGGTATCTCACAGTCGAGCACTCTCGACTGTAGCTTTCTTACTTGTTTCTTTCTGTGTCTGTTATATTGTTGTTGCCGTTGTAATTTGTTATTGTATTTTCGAAATTTGTGTTGTGTTTAATATTCTTATATTTTTTTTTTCGAATTGCAAAAACGAAACAATTATTGAGGCAATGGTTCCCATGGAAGCTACAAGATATAGTGGTACGACCGGGTCAGTTTGTTTACTATACATATATAGCGCGCCACTAACCTTTTGAAAATCAGTCAGTTTCAAGCCACTGATCGCGCAAGTTATGTATTGATCATATATTCATATATATTCAATAATGTGTTTTCTTACTAGCTGCTTCAAGTTATGGGCCCAGACCATATACCCGCGCAACAAATAACATTTCACTAATAGTCCGTCATAGTTAGTTTTGTTGTGAAAAATGACCGGTGCGTTTATAAAAATCGAGCCGCATTGTGCGGATAACTATGAGACGTAGAAAGAAATAACAGCGCTACTAAAAAAGCTAGTATTGTGCCGGGGGAATATTCGGCAGCATATTAACGAAACATTCGAAGCTGTAATACGGCTATGATACAGGGCACAAGTTTTCATTAATTAGCTACTTCATTAGAACCTTGAAAGAGACAACTATATGTATTTTTTGGTTCGGATTTTTTTCGTACTGCGACTACGGTCAGACTAATTTAAAAGGTAAAAAAATTACAATGTCCAGAATTCGCTGTACATAATTATCAATTTCTGAAGTCCTCGTGCAAACACTCCTCCAGAAATTAATATGAAAGCCGTTACACTGATTATTACACCCGCTCGTGTAAATATATTTAGTTAATTCATAATAATTACACAATTTCACGGCGAAAAACCCATGTCACCGAAAACTTATTTATTTTGTGTATTTATCTTGCTTTTGTGCAGTATAGTTGCTGAAAATTATGGCAAGCCTTCGGCTATAACCAATATATTCTGTGAGACCGTTTCGTCTAATGAGACATTTATATACTTTTTAGATACAATTTAATGGTATTTTTTTGATACACCGATAAGTTTTTCAATTAATGAGCAATTTAATGTATAAAATCTCTCATTGAAAGTGTCGTATAGTCGTCTTGCTCGCACTTAGGCAAAACCCTATGGTTGCTGTCAAACTTCTAATTAATGCGCCAATTAATGAAGTTTTTAATACAGTGTCATAATGCTATAAATAAATTAAGGGAAATCGGAGTAACAATTGGAGACGACTTACTGTCCATTATTTTATTCTACAGCTTGCCAGACACCTTTGAAACGTTGAGGTGCGCGATGGTGGCAAGGCACGATTGCCACGCCCAGAATTCTTGAGAGTGAAAATATTAGACGAGGCCGAAGCAAGTTCGGAAACAACGAGACAACAACCATAAGCGGCGTAGGTAATATACAAATCTCCGTTAAGGACAAAGGAGAGAAGAAAAATGTTACCCTCACAGATGAACATCGCAGGCAAAGTTTGCTGTTGATATCAAAGATCACGGACAGAGATTACGAGTACACTTCAGGAAAAACGAGACCTTAATCGCAAAAGGAAACCACGAAATTTGGTTACGCGCAAAAAGGCATGGAAATCTGTATTATTTGGAAAGCGAAACACATCAATCAATAACATCGAGAAAATCAGCTTAAACAGCGTCGACGCATGGCATTATCGGATGGGACACTTGAACGAACTAGATCTAAAGAACATGGCGAAAGGTGGGAAAGTGCAGGGAATAAGGATAAAAGATAACGAAAAATTGTCGGAGCGCAAAATTTGCGTGAGTGAGAAACACAATAGTTCCACTGGAAGCAGAACTGCTGATCTAGGCAAAAAAGGAAGCTAGTCGAGATGGGCAGATTCATAATGAGGCAAGCAGGAGCACCTGCAACGTTTTGGGCTGAAGCCGTGAACACAGCCTGCTACATACGTAACCGATGTCCCACTACAGGTTTGTCGGGAGACATTCCATATACCTACTGAACGAAGAAAATTCTAACAGTGGCATATTTTACGGCATTCAAGGCATTTTCCCTCGAAAACGGACTCATGCGGAAGTAAAAGGAAGGCTTGTTTTCTCAGGTGGGCCAAAGTCGCCTCTTTTCACCTCCCGATGTTATCGGAGGTTTTTCCTCAGACCCGCCCTAGAATTGGCCCTACCATTGGCCATCGCCAATAGAAATCGCGCGCTTTTCCGTCAAATAACAAGCTAGCGATACTGCATAAGGCCAGAAAATTTCCTTCAAGCGTCTGGTGAGTGAGTGCCTCCCTCGGTATATGAAATTGTCACCAGTCAGACCTTCTTGGTTACCGCTAAACCTAAGCTTCCAACTGTTAAGAATCTGGCCAACCCTATCAGGACGTTGAGAGAGACTGCTTCAAACTGCCGCCTAACATCTACTTCGGCCATAACAAAGGGTCGTGCTGGAAAGTGGGCAGCGATATTTGTTTGTATGAGTTACGCCATCTTTTCTGACAATTGAGTAAGCAACTCGTCTTGCATAGCTTTGATTTGCTGCGCAACCATGGTCCCTAATGCTTGCTGCGAACCAGATGATTCCTCATTAGTTGGCCCAGCAGATTCTGATGGCTTATGTTGTCGCTTCTGATGCCGTGTATCATGCGGAGCGGCCTTACAAATCGGAAAGAGATTTCTGGTCTTAGCATGTGCCTCGTAGCAGGCCTTATGAAACTCGTGACCACATTTTATCCTTATACTCTGGTCCTCTGCCAAGCTCTTATCACACAATACGCATATTGCAACCGACTGAATGACTTCCTCCAACCCTATTTGTGACATTTTGGCCTTAAAAAAAAAAACGTGGCAGAACAAAAAAAATAAGAGAGAAAATTGTACCACAAAATCAAAAAGAAATAACGCAGACAATATAATTTAATAATTCACAAAAATAAAATAACAACGGGCTGCTCCCGAAGTTTACACTATTCCCAAAAAATATAATTTTAATTATCTCTTAAATTCCTAAAATAAAATTGATTAAAAATAACTGTAAGGACTAATATCTTAAATAATTTACAAGGTGAGTTCCAAAGTAAACAGGACTTTTTTAATCTAGCGCCCTCTAGTGGCGCCATCTATATATCAACTGGTGCGTTAGAATCTGCTATCGTTTATCGACTTCCAGTAAAAATTTCATGACATTTCATCTATTGGAAGTGAGGTTATTGCGTTTTAAGTGTCAGTATGTTTTTGTCATCGGTGCGAAAATGAGCTTCGAACAAAGAGCCAACATAAAATTTTGTTTTAAAATTGGTAAAACTTTTACCGAAACGTTATTGTATTAAAGCAGAAGGAGACTATTTTGAATAAAATAAATTGATTTTGCCGAAAAAACTATTTGTTTTGGCTTTTTTTTTTAAGTCCTGTTTACTTTGGAACTCACCTTGTAGAAGGTGTCCCTATCAGAGCACCCGCGCCTGTATTTTCTATTACGCTTCTGTGCACTTTCAATCTAAGGAACAATGACCTCCTTGGCAGTTGTTCGCCAGTTGCGCTTCCCTTTCTTCATCAGCAACAATCAAATAATGGCAGCAATTACAATAACAACAAAGTTTAAAATTATATGAATCGTATATAAAAATCTTAAGTAGTCAAAATATGATATACTAAAAATAAAAACATGTGAAATAAATAGCAACCCATTCATAACAACAAAAATTTGGAAAAAAAAAATGATAAATACAATAAAAGCGTTAATATATTTTGCTGACTAGGAGCTAGCTTATCCCCCTGCAAGTGAGTCTATCCTCCAACTGATACGAAAATTGACAAACACAAAAGAAAACAAAGAAGTTTTTTATGCAAATACAATAAGCGAATGCCCGCAGGTAGTCCGCCGTGGTCAGTTGTCACTCTTAAGAGCTGAGCACTGCCTGTTGTCCAAGCGGCTGATCCCTACACCCTTTTTCCTACAGAACGGAGCATATTTCTTTTGCCGTCGTCTGTGGCCTGAAACTTCCTTCTGAAAGTGTGTTTCAGTAAATCCTATGCAGACAACTGACAATTAATAATGCTACCGGAAGACTAGAATTGGCCCTTTTTTTCAGCAAATCAGTCGTGGTCAGACGATCCATTCTGAAATGGCTGATCGCCCTCTTGTCCTATGCGTACTGATATGCCGTCCTTCGGAGCTCAACTAAAGGTAGGGGATGAAATAGATTTGATTCCTCTACAAATACTCTCTTGTGTGGCCGGCTGATTTAACACTTATGATTTACACTTCCGTTCTTCCTATTCGCCAGACCGGAAGTACAGCGGAATCTAGAAACTCTTGTTTGTAACCAACCTCCAGCAGCTAGTGGCTTTGGAACATGAGGGCTCGCCCACAGTTTGTATTAGCTCACAGCTAAGCTTCTGTCAAATAAGTTAAAAACAAATAAAGTAAATAAAAACAAAATAAAATAGAAATTTTAGAGAGAGACATGAGATTGCGAGCACATCGAAAGATGTAGCCCCACATTGGGCGCCAAAGAATTAATAATCATATTTATCTTAATTATTCATAATTGTAACGAACTTAAAATAATTTCAGGCTTGGTGTTATTGTATGGGCTTGAGCGCACGCGATTAATGGTCCGGCTTCAATCCCATACTGGCCTGTCTATGATTCTAACTACTTAATTTTGCGGGCGAGACTAGCTATGGCTAAACCGGAAATAAGAGGACTCATGCGGAAGTAAAAGGAAGGCATGTTTTCTCGGGTGGGCCAAAGTCCCCTCTTTTGACCTCCCGATGTTATCGGAGGTTCTTCTTCAGACCCGCCCTACCATTGGCCATCTGATCCGATCTTCCCATTGTTTTTGTAGATGACCCCATCGTTTTGCAAAGACCCCCCTACACGGCCTTTACGCTATCCACGGCAAAAATTTTGATATTTAAAACATTATAAATAATTTATTAAAAGTAAGAAGTGAGAAAGTTCTTAAAACTAGACATGTAAATAAAAGATAAATATAGAAAAACTTGCAATGTGCCTATCATAAATGGTGACAAGAAAACCAAATATCCGTTTAAATTACTTGTACTCTTCAAAAATTTGGATTTACATAAAACAAATATAGAATTTAAATTAACTGGCATTTGAGCTCTTGTGAAATGATGGTTTGAGAACCGAAAGCGCTTAGCAGCGCCATTTAATATTTGTTGTTGTTTTATAGTCATTACATCATGCTCGTACTCAGTAGTCAAAACCAAAATTAACAACCATTGCATAGTTTCTTTTTATGACCTTTATATTTGTTTTGCAACTCACCACTTGCTGCAGGCATCCATCGAAGAAGCGCTTTCATCAACGGCTGGCTTTTTGGGATAGAAATTAAAGGTTTCTAGCAACTTCGCCCTGGCTGATTAATTAATTAGCTTAGACATTTTCCGATAAATTTTTTTCATCTTTTTTCACACCTTCTCTTTTCGCACAAATTTCACTCACACATAATTAAACAGTCATAATTAAAATATAAACTGACCTACATATAGATATATATTATTTACTGCCTTCTTACTGGGCGATATTTTCTTCGTTTAACCACAAAGTTTTTTTTTGATATCTCTCCCTCTTTAAATGATCCCTAATTTGGACTTTAGATTTTTTTCTTCGATTTTTCCTTCTCTTTTATTCCCCTCTGATGCTACTCTGGCGGGGGGGTTAGCGGGGACCGACACTTCTGCTACGGAGACACCGAGGCACACCGACGATCTGCGGCCGTCGGCCTAGCCCAGCACCGGCGACGAACTGCTGGGACTTTCGGCGCCGACTTCTGCTGGCCGTCCGCGGTCTTCTTCGTCTGCTTTTGGGGCCGCCTTCTGCAGCTTTGTAGTCCCAACTTCGCTGCTGGGGGCTTCCAGAATGGGCCCTTCTGCTGCACCTAAGCCGGGATCAAAATGAGTCTCACCGATCCTAGCCTTTAGCTACGGCTTACCTTACCCAATGTATCTAGCCGTTCTTCTGTATTTAAACTCTCCTCTTGGCTGTGTGCAGCTTGTCTTGCAGGCACTAGGATCGCGTTTTTTTTATAATATGAGTTGGACAAAAAATGGTTCACAACTACAATCAACACGCACTGCTCTAAACCTTGCACTTGGGATGCCAAAATAGGAATGGCTTCTAATGACGCCAAGATGATGGCTTTGGAAATGCGCAGCTGTTACAAACGTCACAGCTCTATGTGCTAAAAAGGCGCAAAGTAATAATTTGTAATGCTATCAAGTTTCTAAATCTTCCTGGTTTCAATACCAAGTACGAGGAATTTTATATGGATGACAACGCATTCAAAATGAATCCAAAACGGATTTAAAGGAGGATTCCGGACAAGAACCACATATTTTGGCACCACGCCTTGGCAGAGCGCGAACGACAACGCTTCGAAACGGATCCCGTGGAAGACCACGTAAAATGTATCAACTAAATAATTTGGAGCAGATCGATGGAGGTGATGAAGAACGTGGAATCAGAATACAACGAGCCATACAAAGAGTGCGAAATGGCCAAAACTTTATTTGACGATCCAGTAAATATAGTAGAAGCGAAAAGCTTTGGCGATGCAGACTGGATAAGGGGGATCAAAGACGAATTTATGGCGCATCTGAAAAACAAGACATGGGACATCGTGGAGAAACCAGATCAACAGAATGGTATTCCGCACAAAGGATACCGAAAGCGGAAAACACAAGAATAAGGTGCGTTTGATGGCTTAAGGGTACGCACAGAGATCAGGTGAGGATTTCGACAAAGCGTACTTACCAGTAGTTCGATTCAGTACGGTCCGGCTCCTAATGACACTATCAGTGGAAGCGTGTACGGAAGTTCACCAAGTGGATGTTGTGATAGCTTACTTAAACGGAGAGCTCGAGGAAAATATTTTCATGGAAATTCCGGAGGGATTTCACATTTTCATCAGCAGAATGGCAACGGGCATGCCTATTGGATCCAAAGGAACACCTTTATACCAGAAATCCATCGACACAGCGAAAGACTGGATCCATAAAATGAGATAGTTTCAGAAGCCATTATGTATCGTGCGAAAAGCACTTTACGGATTACGACAATCTGGCCTAAAATGATATCAAAAGTTGACTACGAAACTGTTAAACAGTGGATTGACATCCACCAAGAAAGATCCATGTTTATTTATAAAACGGCGAGGAGAAAAATGTTACTGGTGACTATATACGTCGATGACAGGTATGTAACTATGTAATAGAGGTCTGCACAAATGCACTCAAAATTTTCGGTTATTTGAGTACAACCAGCCTGAGTCGCAAATCGGCGTGCCAAAACGGTTTCAACAAAGTGAATTGCGCATGCGAAATGAGTGAAATTTAAACCAAAGCGTAATGAATAGAGTGGGTGAATGCAGAGTAAATGTTTCGAGTACTCGGATGAAATTTTGGCATTCTCGTCGTTCATGGCTTGC
>VNKF01001463.1:7066-36002 GCA_008044355.1 Drosophila lacteicornis | reverse complement strand
AATCCTCGAGGAATCCTCGAGGAATCCTCGAGGAATCCTCGATCCAGGAATCCTCGATCGAGGAATCCTCGAGGAATCCTCGAGGAATCCTCAAGGAATCCTCGAGGAATCCTCGAGGAATCCTCGATCCAGGAATCCTCGATCCAGGAATCCTCGAGGAATCCTCGATCGAGGAATCCTCGAGGAATCCTCAAGGAATCCTCGAGGAATCCTCGATCAAGGAATCCTCGAGGAACCCTCGAATTTCCAAGGAAATTAGTCACTTTTATAGGTGAGCTGTTGCTAGAACCAGTTGGGAATTATAGTATAGTAGAGAAAACAGTATGAGAGATGGAGTGAAAGCGGAGAAATTGAGAGAAAGAAGTTTTGGCGGGAGAGAGAGCTGCTGAATGGCAGCCGCAGGGGGGTATGGGTATAAAAGAGCGAGGCAGGTCGTGAGGCGGGGCAGTCTTTTGGGGAGTCTTGTAGCAGTGGCCGCAGAGGCTGCAGCGGCAGTCCAGAAGGCAGCAGAGGAGGGCAGCGGAGGAGGGAGCAGTCCAAGCGGAGCGTAAGCGCGGCGTGATCACCCAGACGGCGTGGGCCGGCGAGTCGGGCGTGCACTAATTGTTAGAGATAGGGCGTCTCGTACCCCGCTTAGGGCAGGTGTGGTGCAAAAGAGTTGAAAGCCCCATTTAAAATATATATTTATATTACTTAAATCTAAGCCCCGGAGTTCTTATTTTGGCACAGCGCCAACAAATATAAATTGTTTGCAGCGAATCATGATCGAGACAGAGCTGTTCCGCCCCCGCCAAACAAAAATATTTAAAAATTGTTTAGTTAGTTTCAAATTCGGCACGCTGCCTGTTTTGCCTTTTTAAATTTTTCAGCTAAGGGCCGATTTTGAAACTAATTAAAAAATGTTTAAATAAAAATCACAAAATTTGGTATCAGAAATTTTTTAAGTTGAATGTGTCATTGTCACTTTTATCTCACCTCGTTAAGAGGTGTTTTTGTTTGATATCAGACATTTTTAAAATGACATATGTATGTCCCATTGTTGTTATAAGTTTTTATTTATTGTACTCTGTTGCCAAAAGTTTAAAACTTAGGGTACAGGGAGGATTCGGCCATAGTTGCTAAGACTTTCGGCCGGCCAAAGCTATTACCATTTCAAAATACCTTTCTAACGACATATAGCGCGTTTCTGTAGCTTTAGTCGTTTAGAAATTATGGGAGCGGGAAATCTAGCATTTTTAGCTGTTTTCCCGCCAAACTAGCGGGAAACCCAAAAAGTCGTAGAACAAAAAATGTTCAGCTCGAGCTGTTTAATAAAATAAAAGTAGTTCCAGGACTCGAAAACAAAAAAATCGACACACAGACAGACAGACAAACAACAGGACAAACGTTCTCATTTCGGAAAGGCCGTGAAAATCTTGTTTATTGAATATCTTTTGAACGGAGTATTGGATCGGGATGATTGAGGTGTCATTCGACGCGTATTTGAAGCTAGATCACAACAATATTAAAAATTTGTTGAGTTTTGCTCCACCGGCCCCAACAGCTCCAATATTGAGAATGATCAATTTCGCACTTTCACTCCCATTTCTCCTGAACTAAGAGGTTAACAATACCTTCCGATCAAGATATAAATGGTTCCGATCGGACTATCGTAGCAGATTTTCAATTCTACGGATGTATATGGTAGTCTCCTTGCGCACCACAGTCTCGGTGCTTATCGTCACTACGTGGACTGCCGTCCACAGTGATCAGTATGTACATTGTACACCCACAACAACCTCTTATAGTAATCAGTGTTTCCTGATAACAGAGTTTTCTGATTGTATAGCTTTGGCCGAAAGTTAATTCACTGACAAGGTCGTAGTGTAATCAGTTAATATTTCTTAATTTTATTTACATCTTAGATTACTCATTGGGCAAACATTGGGACTTACTTAAACATTTCTTAAACTATACTTTCAAAGACTCTTGTAAAACAAAGAGTCCCGGACCAGCCGTGAGTTAATTTCTTGGGTATTTTCGAGTTATATCTTGGGAGATCATCTCCCTACAGATCCTTACAACTCTTTCTGGTCAGGATCGAGGCCTCCATTCGCTACCTTACTCTCCTTGAGCTCCTGGCCCTCCAGACCAGCTTCGCTTTCCTTTCGCTTGGCTTCTTGTAGCTCCTTGCTTTTCCTGGCTTCCAGAGCCTTTGCACCTACTCCCTCCTCCTGAAGGTTAAGGGATCGTTGACCGTCCAAGAAGTCGGGTGCATCCCAGGGTTGATTAACCATTTGACCAAAGACCAGGTAGATTACGTTGCCCACAAAGAAGATGACGGCGGCAATGATGAAGACTATTTGCCACTGAGTGCGATCGTGCTGCAAAGGGAATACAAATGATTATTTAAATATTTAAACTCGCAATAAAAATCCCCAAAACCTACATCATCCTTTACAATCAATCCCACCAGGAGTGGCGTCAGTATGGGCACCACATTGGCTGCCGTGTTGATGATCCCCATTAGGATTCCCGCATGATTCGGGGACAAGTCAATGGTGTTGATCGTACTCCCAATCGTGGAGCCCGCATTGATGCCCACATTGGCACACATCAGGACCACGGCCAGGGTCTTCTGGTCGCTGTCCAGGAAGCTCACACCAACCAGGGCAATCGCGGGCACAAAGAAGGCTATCGAGTTGGCGCCCTTGCGAATGCCAGTGATGGACATGACGCCCCTGGTCAGCAGAATGTCGGCAACGATCAGGTAGACGAAGGCCATTACCCAGGAGGTAAAGTAGGGCAGGGCCGAGTAGATGGCGTTGCTCTTCATGTCCATCAGCAGGACCCCATTCATGTAGGCTGGCATCTCGGTCTGGAGCGTGGAGTAGCCCCACGACTGGCAGCACCGGGTGATCATCAGGGCCCAGAACGGCACCGATGTCCAGATGGCCTTCCAGGGCACTGGGATCGGACTATTGGCCTTCTGCTCCGCCTCCTCCGCCTTGCGGCTGGAGTTGATCGAGGTCTCGATGTAGTTCAGTTCCGCCTCGCTGATCAGCTTGGACTCCCTCGGAGTGTTGGCTCCGAAGATCAGCCAGATGATGCACCAGAAGATGCCCACGCCACTGGAGACGTAGAAGATCCCAGGCCAACCAGTGCTGGAGGCGGCCAGTAAGCCGCTGGCGAACATGGCCACCAGGGTGCCGCAGTCAATGCCCGTGTTGGCCAGGGCTCCCAAACGATTCCTCTCGTTCACCGGACACCAGTTGGCCAGGTGGGCATGGATGCAGGGGAAGAGGAAGCCCTGGAACAGGCCCATGGCCATCCGAATGGCGCAATAAGCCTGCCAGCCGCCCCAGGACACGCACCAGGGTGGTAGCAGTGCCAGAAGAGCAGATCCAATGGTGGACACAAACATGGTGATCCTGGCTCCATAACGCCTGCACAGCCAGCCCCCTAGGAACTGGGTTAGTATGTAGCCCCAGAAGAAGCTGGACAGGATGTAGGAGCGCTCCATTTCATTCCAATCGTACTCCTGGGGATAGTAAGAGGGTAATCCTAGTGGCCTTTGGGTTAAGTAAGCCCTTGGGAACTTACAGGAAAGTCGGGATTGGTGCTCTCGGCATTCGTCATGGCCACCACGGCGACGCCAGCATTGAACTTGGCCATGTAGTTGACCACAATGGACGAGAAGAGCAGGAAGGTCTGCAGATGACGTTGCCCAATCTTGGGACCTGTGTGATCAGAGATATATATCCGGTAAGTAACACAGTTAAGAAGATCCGGGGTTTCCCGTTCTTTAACTCCAAGGAATCCTTATCAAAAGGCTGTACATTAAGTGGCTTCCTCTATATATTTTCCCCGACGGAACATCATTATTCAGCTTTTTAAAAGCAACTTATGTTAAATCAAAGTCTTAAGCAGGTTTACGATCTGATAACTTCACTCTTATACCGATAGCTTGCGATTTGATAAATTTATAGATTCAGGTAGCATTTAAAAGGATCACACTCCTTGAAAACCTTTAAGTAATTCTCATCACTTCCTTCAAGGACCTTCAACCAACCCGTATTCGTTTCCGCCGTCATATCCGCTACACTTGAGACTTTACACCGCACGCTCTAGAGATCTGAATGGAACTCAACTCCTAACTGGCAACCAGCTCGCTTTACACCTCCCATTTAACCGAGTAGCTAATCGCTGCTCCGACCAGACGTCAGGTTTCAAGTGATACCCGACTAATGGACACCGAATCAGTGCACTTCACAAACACGATATCGATAAGGCCAGGGAAACCAACAATGAAACCGGAGGGTCTGTACTCGTAAAGCCGAGACGATAACAATTTTCCATGAACATACTTCGGACGCGGACAAGTGATAGCGTCAGAGGCTGGCCAATGCCTCCTGGCGCTTGTAATCCGGATGCGATAGCGATGGAAAGGGAAAGGCCCCTTCAGGCAGCCTTAAATCTCTTGTGAGGACGTCACCGTTTTTGCCTATGCTGGCTGATGTCCATCAAAGTCATGCTAATCAGCGCCAGGGGCTTAAGGGGCTTAATCTTATCTTTGGGCCAGAGCTTGCGCCGGAACCCCCACTCCTACCCATTCCCTTTCACCAGAACCTTTCGAGACTCCACTGATAGCGAAAGTGTTCGAATCAATCAGGGCGCCAGGCACGAGCGGCTTATCTCAGGAACAGCTCTCTCTATATACTTGTACTTTATTGGACTATATAACGACTTAGAGTACGCTAGACTTAACACATATTGCTCGACCAGGTGCCTCAGCGGCTCTCCTCCTCCTCCTCCTGCAGACGCAGTATGTCCGCCTTGTTGATGAAGTAATAGCTTGGCTGCCTTCCTTTCAGATCCTTGGACGTTCGCTTGGCTCCGTTCTGGATCAGGATCCGGCTGACGCTCTCGAGGGCATTGGTGCCCATGGCATAGTGCAGGACAGTGCGCTCCAGCTATAGTAAGTAATGAAGTAAGTGCCTGAAGTATCACTAATTCTCTAGAACTCACATTATCGGTAATCTTCAGAGTCTCAGGACATATCTTCACCAGGTGCTGGACCATTTCCTCGGACTCCTTGAGCACGGCTATGTGCAGGGCGGTTCGTCCTAAAGGAAAGTTTAGGATCATCAAGGAAATCTTCTATAAAAACTGGTTTATCCTACCATAGTAGTTCTTGGTCTTGACCAACCACTTGGCATTGGCAACGGCGGTCAGTTCCATCACTCGCTCCATGTTGTTGTCCCTGATCATCTGGTGCAGCTCCTCGCGGGTCTCCTCCATGCCTCGCAGATTGGCCAGGAACTCGGCGAGAGCGTCGTTCTGTCGGGACTGAACCACATCGATGATGGACTGACCGCTTTCGTCTTCGACGTCCAGGATGTGGTCGTAGCCCTGCAGGGCGAGTTGCTCAAAGGGTTCCACGTCGCCTGGGGTAGAAAAAAACCATTAATAGGTAAACCAAAGCAGGAGGAAGGTAGTGTAGATTACCTATGACCGCCTGAGCCAGCACATAGCGATCAATCTCGGCCGCATTGTTGGGCTGATTGGCCTGGAGAGAGACATCTCTTGCTGTTCGATACAGCTCATCCCGGTAGGTGATATCAATGCCCGACTCCTCAATCAGCGTGTAAAGAGCTCCCCTTCGATGGGACCTGGCGCAGGCAAAGTGCAGCATACTCTGACCATGCTCATCCCGCTCCTCCAAGTGCTGCACTGCCAGGGCGCCCTCGGCATCCTCCTCCTCTACCAAGGAACGAGCATCCAGCTCGATGAGATCTGCATTGTTGGGTCCCGGGCCATTCCTGGTGGTATTCGCTTTGGCCAAGGCCAGGGTGGAGGTGGAATTCTTGCTGCTACCCGAGTGGACCTGGACCTCGGTCATTGGCTTGCGCTCGCCCATGAAGTGCTGGAGGTAGTTGGTCAGGTAGGCCACCGGGTCACGGGGTCGCTTGTTGGCTATTTCGGTGAGGGCCTTGATCAGGGGATCAGCGAGGGCTAAGGAAAAAGAGAGGTTAATCAGAAAGAGTCACAGAACCGATATTCTTTTAAATATTAAAAGAAGTATTAACAGAATTACTTATTAAATAGTTTTCAAAGATATAACTATCTTTCTCAATGTTTAATGAGTTTGTTTCTTTACCAAAAAAAGCTCAATAAGTGGCCTGATACCACAACACGCTACCTTCACGTTTTTACCACTCCCAATCTTATAAAAATAAGTCTAATCTCTTAGTTCTTTAAATAAGTTACCTAACGAAGTACACTTATAAAATATTTATAAAAAATAAACTTTTGGCAATACCCAAAGAGAGATAAGTTAATATACTCACAATCGGCCAGGTATTTGCCCTGCTCCGTCTTGAAAATGGGATTGGCCTGAAAGCTCACCGGCTGCGCCTGACCTGGGGGGGAGACAAGCTGCATTAGTCACTCCAGAGGGCGAGATTACGTGAGGCACACTCAGTGGGTCGAGTCCCAGAAATCTATGTACACAAAGCGAGAGAAAGGCAGGGAGAGGCAGGGGTTGGGTAAAAACAAACGAAGATGAGGATGCCGATGCCGGTGGAACTCAAGAGACTTGGCAAATCATATTCAAATCGTGACGAGATCGAAGAGATCCTGGGGACAGGACACCCACTCTGATACAGATACAGATACGGTTACAGGTTACGATTACGGTTACGGTTACGGATACGACTATGTAAGGTAGGTGTAACTCAAGGCGGCACTTACGATTGCGGATTAGGTTAAAGAGCAGCTTGAGCAGAGGAGGTTTAAGATGAGGACACGAGTCGAGCTTAGTTTATGGATATATATTTATTTTTGGGGCTTAAGGCCTAAGGCTGAGGTCGTTGCTTTCGTATGTACATGGGAGCTGGGACCTAGTTACGGTCCACGATGCTGTTCTTCTTGCGCCTGAAGATCTTCACCAGCATGGTGGCTATGTGCTTGGAGTTGGTCAGCGACATGTCCTTCTCCAGCGACAGGATATTCGTGACTGCCGTGCAGTAGTCCTGGAACAGCACGTACTCCACCACGCCCATGCTCTGCATGTTCACCAGGCGCACCGTGAGCTTCGAGAGGCGATTGGTTACCATGCTCAGGCCCCGGACGGAGCACAGGTGCCGCAGGTTGTCCATCTCCTTCATCAGATTGGGCAGCTTCACGATGGCCGTCATCTTGAGGCCAGTGCCCAGGTAACTGGGCCTCGACTGCAGGTAGCCAAGCAGGTAGCTCTCCTTAAAGTGCAGCTGCGTCTCCAGGTAGGTGATGGCCCGGCCCACTCTCGTGTAGGCAGCCCCCATGTCGGCGGGATCTTTGCTGCTCGTGGTGGAGATCACCCTCAGGTGCTCCTGGCAATTAAGCCACACGGCCAGATTGTTGGCCGAGTTAACAAACACTCCGCGGCCATAGGGCCACAGGGCTCCATTGAAGGCCGTGGACTCGGCGGCCTGCACCAGATCCCGGGTGTCCAGCAGGGGTATCATCAGGCCCAGGCTGCTCAGCATCATGGCCACCTCCGAGTCGGACTCCAGCAGCTCGGTGAGGGTGTAGTAGTTCCCGGAATCTGTTTCCCCAATGGCATCCGCAAAGCACGTCGTGAATATCTTGCTCATCATCAGGCGCTCCGCCTGCTCCAGCTGGCCAATGGTGAGGTTCAACGGCAGCTCCAGCTGATCCAGGTTTCTCGAGGCCTCCACCAGGCAGCGGGTGACCAGCAGGGACTCATCATCAAACACAAAAGCCGCCGTGTTGAGCCTCTCGCCATTGTCCATGGGAAAGTAGGCCAGTCTCGGCTGGGGCTTAAAGTCCGCATCAATGCTCAGACAGTGCATGTCCTTCAGCAGCGGCACCAGGAACTCCTGGAACACCACGAACACATCGAAGTCTGGGGCTATGATCCCGCAGTTAATGTCCTCCTCCAGGTGGCGAGCCTTCGAGGTCTTCCGCATGGCGGGCCACAGGACATCGAAGAGATTGTGATCGAGCCGAGTCTGGCGGCGCTTGATCTTCTCATAGACGCCGCGCTTGAGGAAGCGACTCAGGTAGCTGGTCACCGACAGCTGCAGCGAGGAGGCGCTCAGCGGCTTCCGGTGGGCCAAGGCCGAGGCCGTGGTGCCGCTTAGCAGCTTGCCCGACTCCGAAATGACGCTGTAGCAGCGCTCCAGGGTTCTGGATATCTCGCCATCCTGCAGCTCCCGCCGGGCGCTGTGCAGATCGTCGGGAACTGCATTCCGGAGCAGCATTTGGTTTCAATTTGGATTATCAGTTTAGGCACACACACGAACACACAACAGACACAGTGGACACAGGACACTGGATACAAGACACCGACCCCATGTGACACAGAAACGGATGAGAGGATTCAAGGATGCATGGTGCTGGTGCTCTAGAAAAGGCGCAAGTGCAGGCAGGCTTACATACCGAATATGTCATCGATATTGCCAATGATTTCGTTGAAAAATTCATTGCGATTTCCCTCCATTATCCCTCCGTTTATTTTCTTTTCTTATTTCCTCTTTTTGCGGACAACAAATCGCGTATACGCAGTGGCGGCCGTATCACGTATACGCCGAGTAGGACGTGAGCTGCACGGTGCGACCGAAAATCGATGACTGACTGAGTTCAGCTAGCCCTCAACGGAACGGAGCGAGTTTTTCTAGCCCTAAACCGACCCCCGCCCCGGATGTGTTTGACTTGGCAAACAAATGTACTTAATTATTTCGGTTTACCTTCGGCCCGCGTGTGAGTCGCGTCGTGTGTGGTGGCCAGGCGAAAGCGAGTGTGAAAACAAAAAGGCCACTAAAGCTTGAATCGGGTGTGTCCCCGAATGGAGGAGGGTTGGATGGGTGACCGATGGATGGACTGAACGGTTGGATGGCTGGATGGGTGGAGCGGTCAAGCTGGAAACGGGAACAGCTGCAGGCCCATTGCCCGTTGCCCATTGCCCATTGCCTTACCCTGGTCGTTGAGCAACTGGTTCTCCAGTTCCTCGGCCCCGAAAATGTTCAGCAGCTCGGTGTAGTTGAGTATGTTTTTCGCCTTGTCCCTGTCCAGGTAAAACTCGGCCGAGTGGCCCAGCTGCGTGTGTTTGGTTATTGAATTTTAAATATCTCAGTTAGTTAGTTTCTATTTATTTCTGGCTAATCACATATTTATGGCCTATTGATCCTTCCTAGTTGCAATAGACAATTGAAAGTCAGCAAGTGGCGAGTGGGTCCTTGGCCCACATGGGAGGGCGGGTTTGGGGTTTTAGTGAGTAATTTGAAAACAATTTTCATTTGTCATTTGAAATTCTGTTTCAGCTGGCTTGGTTCCCGAAACAATTTGAAGAGTGCGGTCCTTCTATTCCGGACTGATTGCCTTCCATTCTTAATATGGGAATGTATTGAATATTTGAATTTAATGTGGTTTAAGTTGGGGAATTTCTAAAAATGATAAAGGCAGGCACTCAGAGAAAAAGTTACACAGTAATAAAAATAATGTTAAAAGAAAGATTAAACGAAAGGAAACGGAACATAATATTTTCATTAAATTCCCTTGTGAAAACATTATTTCTGCTTATTTTAGAAACTGTTTATTTGCTTCAAGCCTTAAATATAAATAATTAAATACTTTAAACTTAAAAACAAAACATTTAAACTCTATTTAACTCATTTTACGATTTAAAGAGGGTTTCAAAGCTTTTTTCCCGCCGCCTAAAAGCAGGCAATACTTTCAACGAACTAGGCTTCAGGCATTCTATGGTCACTTAAAATTTCTCAAGCTCTCCCAGAATATTTTCTTCACTTTCCGGTAATTCCAGGGAAGTCGGAGCCTCCACTTACCTTATCCAGCGATTTGGGATTGGCTCCCAGCTGCAGGAGCATGTGGTAGAAGTGGCCATTGTCCTTAATTGTGGCTGCGTAATGAAGCGGCGTGCGACCGTCATTATCCGTAATTGTCATGGTCTCCGGGAATCGTGAGGCCAAGTACCGAACGATGTCTGCGGAAAAGGCAATCATATAAATAGAAATCCAGAGCCAGGCGGCAGGGAACCCGTACCCGTGTGGCCAAAGAGCACGGCCACGTGCAGGGCCGTGGAGCCGTTGGGCGATATGTCGTCCTTTGCAATGGCAAACTTCCGGCGATCCAGAGCCTGCTGCAGTGCCAGCAGGCCGCCGTCACGTGCCGCGTCGTGCACGCGATGGATTTTCTCCTGTCGAATGAGAAATGTATACATGATGATGATGCATGCCATAATTAGTGAGCCAGAAAGTGGCTCTTCCTTCCGCACTTCCTTCCGGTTTCCAGTTTCTAGGTTAACTTACCATGTAGCTCGGCACGTTGTTCAGGAACGCCTGTATTTCCGGCTCCGGGGACTTCAAACCCATCAGGCGACCACCATCGCCATTCAGCACGATCTCGGCCAGCTGCTCCAGGTCGCCGGACTCCACGATCCCCTGGATGCGTGTGTCCTGCGGAAAAGAGGAAAGCAACACCTCGAATGAGCTGAAGGGGTATAGGGACACACAGAGGTGACTTTAGAGTGCATCATTGAAAGCGTTAAGGGTGAGATCCTTGGGATTTTCTTTACTAATCTAGAACTCGATGGTCTGCATTAATGGGTGAGTCAAGTCAGGTGCGGAAATCAAAATCAAAGCCAGGTGAGCCAGCAACAAAGACAAAGAGATAGAGAGGGTGATGTGAGAGATAGAAAAGGGATAGCATTGTATACTTCATCAACTGCAGTTTGAGACTGAACTGTAAAATCCTCGGGTGCGCCCTGCACGAAGCCCTCAATGGCCATCGCTGATGTGAGGGACTCGCTGCCATCCTCCTCCTGTGGCTGAGCTGGGGCTCCCTCCTCCTGCGGCTTGCCCTCCTTGCTGTCCGAAGCTATTACATCCTGTATGGATTTATTTCAGGGCTTAACAATTATGGCATTTTAATGATGATAGACATGGCTACAGGGTGCAGAGTCACACAGTTACATTAAATACATTTTTACAAGAACTATACAGGTGCAGCTACAGGTGACAATGCCAGTTCTCTAGAAAAATTAACCACTTTATTTAATGGCAAAAATGGCAATCCATCTGCCTTAATTTATGGCTCTGTCAAGGTCTCAATCCCCAGGCAATTAACTTGCTTGATGGCCCACGTGGCGTGTGAGCGATATTACGCATACGCCTGGCTGCCATAAAAAAAGAGGCAACGCCCACCAGGCACTGCACTTGATTATCCTTAACAAATCGCTCGGGGAACTGCAGTGCACCTACTCGTATATAGATTCATATATGCAAATGCAGAATATATATCGAATATCACATATCTAATGCCTGCAACTGTTCCTTGACGTTTGCATGTTCAGTTCCCATTCGCATCCACCAACAACTGGATGCCACTGACAGTTGAGAACCGAGCTCCGCCGCGTCTGTCTCTGGCCCAGTTGGAAATGTCAGAGACCAGAGGGAAAGTGAAAATATATCGGAGTCGGAGTGCATTATTATAAAGCCTATATCTGCGGGTAAACAGCTGCTGATTTTGGCCAATCGATAAACACAAATTGGGGGCAGAAGGCAGGCACTGGCATTGCAATAATAATAACACACACACACACACTGAAACAGAAAGGGAAAGGATACGGAAACGGATGCGGATATGGATAAGGAAACACACGGATTCCGGGGTGCATTAGAAAGAAAGTAACAAAAAATAGACACAGGTTTTGCATTCCATTTTTTAATTGGTTACTATAATGGCTACGGCTAAATAGATATTGTTTTAGAGAGAGCGAACAGGTAACACACTTGCTTTACAAAATATAAACATATATATATGCAGGATATCGCTTGAAGTTGAAGTTGAAGTTGATTGCTAAAGTTTTTCGTTGCGGCTGAAGTTAGTTGCTCTTTGCTGTGGCTCTTGCAGTGTTTAAATAAATTGATATGATATTGAATGGGTTTTTTTTGGGTGCCTGCTGCATTAGCTGATTGACATTGAGATAATATATATAGTTGCGTTTTGTTTTGAACGGTTTCGTTTAATTAGTTTCTCATTTTACAGGTTCACATTGAAGAGGGGGGGCAATAAAATGGGGTTGAGCGAACGGCACATACAAAACGTGAACAAACTACAAAACAGGTTCGAGAGGACACTTAGAGCACGCCCATCTGTACCTCATCGTCGTCATCGTTATCGTTCTCGTTGTCGTTCTCATCCTTATATTCAGTGGCTTCAATGGCAACTTCCTCGGGTTCCTCCTCCTCTTCCTGTTGCTCAGCAGCCTTCTCCTGTTCCTCTTCCGGTTCCGGTTCCGCTTCAGTCTTTAAGTTTCCTTCTAGCTCACTCTCGGTAGCCGACTCTTCGGGCTGCTCTGTGTCCTCAGCGCCCTCGGCTTCAGCTGGCTGATCCTCCTCCTTCTCCTTTTCGTTCTCCTCTTCCTCCTCCTGGTCATTGCCATTCTCCAGGATCGCTGCATCTCCGCCGCCGTCCTGCCCAGTCACTCCGCCGCCTCCTCCTTCGTCCGCGCTTATAGCTCTTGCAATATTCTGTAAAAGTAAACAATTGTCGACTGATTGCGCTTTCCAAAAGTGTGTGTTTCAAACGGTTTCTTTCTACACTCCTTCGATCTCAGCCTATATACAGCAGGGCAGAAGGGATTTCTAAACAAAAAGCGCACAGTGCCGACAGAGAGAAAGAAAAGCGAGAGCCGACAATGGCTTACTTTCACAGAGTCACCTACCTAATTAATTTATTCATTAATTAATTCATTAATTTAAGCAGAACACCGAAAGCCAGTCTCCTACGAAAAAGTGCAAGCAAGCCAAAGCTAAACCATCGAAAGCGAAACGCAAGAAAGGAAAGGGAAAGGAGGAAGCAAAAAGGCAGCAGGACTTACCTCAGCCTCGCTGTCGTCGCTATTGTGATCGCCATTGCCGTTGCCATTGATCGTGTTGAAGGTGGCCGGCGTTTCCGGTCGGCGCTGCAATGGCGAGGCAATGGCTTCCGGCTCCACATCCGGCTCCGCATCCGCCTTGGACAGCTCGTCATCCTCATTGGCACTCGTACTGCGATTTCAAAATGCAAAAGATTCTCTCTCAAAGCCATGCCACCCATAAAAAACACACGCAAAAAAGGCAGGAGCGCAGGCGGGCAGCCAAACTTAAGCCAAGTTGCGGGTCTAAGACCCTTGAGCCCCCCCAACCCTTGAAACGTAATCATTCAGAACACCACCCCCCCACTCACCCATCGTTGGTGTCCAGCTCCGAGGTGTTCTCAAGGCTGTCGTCCAGCGATTTGCGACCATTTCCCACCAAAGGCAGAGCCTTCATGTCCAGTTTCTGGTGAGGGAGAGGAGATAGGGGTAGCAGCAATTAAGGAGGGGAACCTCACTCACCTTGGAGCTGGAATCCCCGCCCGCCACACTGTCACCGCCAGTGTCATCGCTCAAGGCCTCCCAATCGGTGACGCTGTCGGGGGAGACACGCGGCGCATCCGGCACATAAACCAGGAAGGCCCGCTCGATTTCGTGCGGCTTGTGGCGATAGTACGAAGGTGTCTTCATTTTCTGAAATGGCCGCAATGAATCATTTTAATTGCTGTCCTAGCTTACACTCTCATCGATTTGTGGTTGAGAAGAGCCACTAAAAAGTTCTAGGCTATTTTTCTGAGTGGTAACTTTAGCTCTCTAAAAACGATAAACAAAAAGGACTTTCCGAACGTAATTTCCCCTTACATGAGGATGATATTTATCATGTGTAAATATGTATTTAGAGCCCAGCTAACTATACCTTAATAATGGATATGGTATGTTATTACTTGGACTAACATATGCCTTCCCTTTGAGCCTGCCAAGAAAACGGTCAAGGCTTCTCAGCCTGAGAAAGGTCATAGATGATACAAGAACTAGAAGGCCCAAAGACCCCTTACTTTCCCCCTAGGACTTAATCCCTGGCGAAACCCACTCACATAGTCCACGGCCTCCTCATCGCAGCCCGCCTGGGTCAGTAGGGTGTAGCATCGCATGTTGTTCTTGGCACTGGCGGCCCAGTGGAGCGGCGTCTTGCCCGTGATGTCCGTCTCGTGGGCACCCTCCGGCCAAATGCCCACCAGATACTCCAGGATCTTGGTGTGCCCCAAGCCGGCAGCCTTGTGAATGACATTCAGGCCGTTGCCATCCTTGCAGGTGACCAAGGCACTAGGCACCGGTGGCTCCAAATGCGACTGCACATTCTCCAGATTGTTATCTATGACAGCCTGGTGCAGATCCTTGATGGCATTCTACAGGAGGAGAGATGGAGAGGTGTGGAAAATAATCTAAAAAGACGGCTTTCCTTACCATGACATGGGGAACGGCGGCCAGGAAGCGCTTCACCCGCCCATTGTTGCTGGCCTGCTGGCTGAGGCGATTCCCCTGGCCCGCCCACAAAATGCGGGTTAGCTTGCCGATGTCCTTCTCGTGCATCCAGATCCGAATGGTGGATAGCTTCACCGAGAAATCTATTAAGCCGACACAAAATGGGAAATTGAAAATGTGCAAATTAATTTCGAGTAAGCCCTAGGACCCAGCCCCAGCCCCGATCCCTGGCTGATTCCAATCCCTAAAGTTATTGCGATTTCCATTTCATTCGCGCCCTCGTTCGTGTCTGCATGCAATTTGCCGAAAAAGAAAGTGAAGCCAAGAAGCCAGGAACCCTAGAAGCCTGAAGAACTGAAAACTAAATTAAAACGAAAATAAATGCAATGAATGTTCAAGTTCTGTGACTTCGGGGGCCCTCTCGCTTAAAGTGGCATTAGTGGAAACTTGAGACAATTTCCGCCGGCGAAACTTTTTTTAGCCAACTTGAAGAGCTTCAAGGTCGTCGGTGGCCCCAACTTTTTCGCACGGGCCAAGAAAGTTGCTCTAGATCGCTGAATCATTTAGTGCAGGATTTGGGAATCAAACAGCTGGGCTCTGGGAGGAGGAACTGGGGCCTTGGGTAATACGCACCTTCATTATCGCGACGCTTGCGTCCATTCTGTCCGCCAGCCTGTCCATTCATCGGCATGACTGCAATTATGGCAAATATATTTTGACTCTCGGGTTTTTCGGGGATTTTCGGAAATATATTAATATTTTTGGTATGTTCGTATGACTATGGTTTTGTGTGACAACTTCCCAATGCCTCTAAATCCTTAGCCTGCTTTGGGACTTACTTTACTTACTTTCCTTGATGGCTTGCCCTGTCACAATTCGATTCGAATTTGCGTCTGGCCAGCTTGAGCCGCGTTGGCAAACTAATTCTTGGCCAAGTCGAAATCGAAAGGTGTTGAATTCGGGTCTCTGTTGTGGTCAGAAAGCGGCAAGGAGAGCCGGCGCGGGCCGGAGGAATAATTGCGTCCTGTTCGCGGTCTTCCAACTTCTGACATGAATAAATAACCCCCCCGGGGTGTGGGTGAGTGTGCCGGTGTGTGTTATATAAGACGGAAAGTCAACATTTTCATTAGAGTTCCGAGCCAAAACAAATATGTGAAAATAGAATTTCCTTTTGGCTGATTTCGAACTTGATTAGCATTCCGCGGGGAAGCATTTGTAAACTATTTTTATGGCACACTTTTAGGTTTGGCGGTTGATTGTTTTAAAAAGTTTACTCAACAGAAAATATAAAGATATAATTTAAGATCTTTTTCTAGTTTTTACTTAAGAAATAATGGCAGTTTAATTGCTTTTCTAAATCTTAGAGAAAATGTGTTCTAAAGTAGGGGCGGCTTAAACTAATAATTCAATATTTATTATGTAAGGGATATGGAAATAATATTACAATAATAATACTAATAATATAGAATATTTAGTTTAAAAACTTGCCTTTGACTTGTTGCTAAGTTTATTATTTTCTTAAATTTTAAAATTTAAATACACTTTTCTGGAAAGGAAAATATAGTAATACACATGAAATATTTTTCACTGTTTTTCTTATATCTTAAACTTTACTTTTATGTGGACAACGTTAGCCAGAACTTTTTCCATTATATTCCGTACAATTTTCTTGGTATTTCTCCGGTTTTCCCATGAAATACTTTTGAAAGGAAAATTTCTTTTACTCCAACTGAGAAAAATGTCCCTTTACCCTAAGGTTTCCCTCCGAAATACTTAGAGTTTTCTATAAAAAATTCCTTCTCATATATAAAAGCGTTAGCTGGAACCTTAGGGGTTCTCCCTGAAATACTTCAAGTTCTCCACAGATAATTTCTTCTGATACCTAGAAATATATATTATTTGCAGGTTTCTCTACAAAATACTTTAAGTTCTCTACAGGAAAATCGTCTTGATATATTGCAAATGTTAGCTATAACTTTAGGAGTTTTCTCTACAATATATTACTTGAAGTTCTCCACGAAAAATTCCTTCAAGTATATACAAATGGTTAGCATTAATTCTCCACAAAATACTTTAAGTTCTCTACAGAAACTTTCCTTCTGATGTATAGAAAACATTAGCATTAATTCCCATTCCCAGCATTCAAGCAGGTTTCTCTAGGAAATACTCCAGCTAAGCTAATGAACCTATCACCTTAACTTATCTTTGGGAAATTCCCTTCTGACATAAGAATTCCCATTTACCCTTTTTTGTGACCCTTTAACACCCCCACCCACATGCCTCATGTGTCAAGGTCTAAGCTATTCTTAAGTCTCACACCTTGAGGAATGCTCGAGGAATTTGTGGTGGGTGGCAGGACCTGCAGCCACAGGACGAGAGTAGTTGAGGTAGTGACATGTAAATTAGGTGGCCGCCGCAGTGAATCATTAAATTTCCATTCCATTCCACACACACTCAAGCCCACACACACACACGATTGAGTGGCAATAAAAAGCGCTCGAAATTGCCACGGAAATGGCGCATTAGTGTTTGCCACTTAATGTGGCAATCGCACCGTCACTCCGGCTCCGACTCCCTTGTAACTTGTTGAGCTGACACCCTTAACGGCACGCAATATGCAAATTTTGGCCAAAAAAAATACAGAGGGAACTTTTTCCCTGGCGTGTTGTCACCACAATTTCCCTCAATTAGGATGAATGAATATATGAATTTGGAAGCACACACTCACTCACCTTTCGGCGGCGATGAATGGTAGTAGAGTCCTTGGAATCTTCTCCTCCGTTTCGGCGGCATCGCTATTCCTTTTGTTCTTTTAGATTTATTTTAGGGATTTTTGGGGAAACTCTTAGAGTCCGCGACTCTGCACATCGCCCCAGTCGAGATTCATGGCTTGGCTTTTCTCACTTGGCACTGGAAAATCCTTTGTGAAAATTCCAAAATTGAAGAGCTGCCTGAACCGTTGTCCTGGCAAGTTCAACGACGTCTGAACCGACTGACAATTGCACCAGCTCAGCTGCTCAACTGGTCAATTTCTCAACTGCTCAACTGGTCGACTGGTCAGGTCCTTGCGTGTGTGCATACTCAATGGAAAATGCGGGAAAATGGTTGGGGAAAAACCGAAGGAAAAATGGGACAACCCGGCTTTGGGGGCGTTCTGAGAGTCACCGCTGCTGGGCCTCTCACATGTTAGTTTAATGTTTTATTTATTTATTTTACAAATTTGCCACGATTCCTAATGCACTCGGTTTGTTTTGCCCGGCAGGACAGGTGGCCAAAAAGGCAAAAACAAAACCAAAAAGAAAGCAGAAACACGTCGAAAACAAACCAATTAGCTGCGAATCGATTTTTCGACTTCGAAATGGGAGCTAGGAGCTCGGGAAGGTAGGGATATTTCTATGAACGAACAGGTCAAAGGGTCCTGCCCCAAGGTCCTGTAGGTACCAAAGACAGCACGTGCTACCCGATGGATGAGTAATTGTCCTTCGAAAGAAAATATAGTACGCACTTGCGTGTGGTCAAAATTTAAAGACCAACTTGACACAGTTTCCCCAGGGAGCTGCGTGAGTGGGTTCCAAGGTTTTTTCGCAACTCCTTTCCGTGCCCCCAAAAAACCAGGTGACCCAAATTGTAATTGTACCCGAAGGAGGCATGAAAATGTCAGTGCCACTTAGTCCGAGGTTCAAAGTGGTCAGGATTATGCATATATTTGTCTCCAATTAAGCAGCTTGATGGGACTTTATAAACGATCTATGAATTATTCATGAGCCTGGGTTTTTTGCTTATTTTGCCACAAAGTGCCCTCGCCGACAGGTGCATTGAACTTGACAGGACGTGGTGACCGGAAGGATGTGTCTTGACCCTTCACCTAATACGAACTCCTCACAAATCACAGCCTTGCTGGCTTACACTTCACTTCACTCCGAACGCTTCCGACTTTTCCGATTTGCCGTCGCTTTCCGCTTTCAGCTTTTCCTATTTCCTTCGCTTTCCGTTTATTTTTTCGGGGCTTTGTTTTCGTTTCGTTTCGATTTGCACGACGCGCGCCTTCCTTGCAGACTGTGGCATATTCAGCGTTTCGTAGGTGTTTTATCTAATTTTTTCCTTCACGCACACCAGTGCCGCGTCCACGGCCCAGGACCTCTGTGTGTTTGTGGGCGAATGTTTGGGCGATTGCCGTTACCCTTTTTTGGTATCGAGTATTGGTAATTGCTGCCATCGTTTGCATGCGAACGCCAAAAAAAAACCCACACAGAAATATTACTGCTGGCGAATCGCTGGGCGTAGGAGCCACCTAGAGTGTGTAGCCAATATTGAAAAGTAATGTAGGGAAGGACCTCCTCCCAGCCAAGGAATTTTCAATTTTACTATCATTAACTGTCGGTGGGTTTTTGCATTTAATTTAATTGGCAATTTTCTCAGGAAAAAGCTCAGGAAAAATGGTAGAAATTATAGTTTATTGATATGTGTCAAATTTTAAAATGTTCTACCGCAGAAAAAGTGATAGTTAGACTCAAAAAATTAAAATTAAATCAATTAACTCTCGAGGGTTTTTGCATATAATTTAATTGGCAATTTTCTAAGAAAAAGCCTAAGGTAAATAGTATAAACTATACTTTACTGATATCTGTCAGGGTTTGGCACCAAAGAAATAATGGTAAGTTAAGCCTCAAAATATTAAAATAAAATTATATTTTAATACAATTAACTGACAGAGGGTTTCTGCATCTAATATAATATGTAATATCCTTGAAAAAGCTCAAACAAAATGGTAGAAAATATAGTTAAATGGTAAGTGTCAAGGTTTTAGATGTTTTACCGAAGAAAGAATGATACGTTAAGGCCTCAAAAAATTAAAATAAAACCATATTTTACTTACATTAATAGACAGAGGATGTTTCCATATAATTTAATAGTTAATTTTCTTGAAAACGCTCAAAGTAAAAGTGTAAGAAATATATTTTTCTAATACTTGTCCAGATTTTCGATGTTCTACCGAGGAAAGAGCGACAAGTAAGCTTCAAGAAATGAAATAAGTATTCTAGAAATAATATTTCCTTAAGAAAAATAAATGTGATAAATAAAATAGAAATGCTGTTTCATAGAATAAAAATCCATATCATTTAAGTTTATATCGTATATATTATATTTCTCAGGCAGTTTTCTTTCGGGGGCAGCCTTGAACTTAATCTAGAACTTAGAACTTAATCGACTAAGGGGGAATCGTGGCCAGGAAGCTAATGGGCTATTGGCTGTTGCTACTCAGTTCGTCTGCGGAGACGTGTATGGGTTGGGATAATTCGTTGTTTGTATCGGAGATATCTAAGGGGTATACAGAAAAATAATAGAATAAATAATAATAAACATAATACAAATACATATATACCAGAAACTCACCTAAATTTGCTTCCTCAAGGCTCTGCGTTATGTTTAATAAATCATTAAAGGACACACTCCTCCTCCTTCGCGACCTCAAGCGACCCAAGCTGATGTGGGTCTTCTCCACCGGCAGATCATCGTCGCCGAACTCCAGGCACCGGCCGTACACGCAATATCGCTTGCCCACCTGCGAGCAGCGCGTGCCCAGCGGAAACTGTCCATTCCGGCCATTGACCAGGTAGTAGCGATACTTGATGTACTCGTCCTGGCAGCCCACGCGGCAGCTGCGATCCGGCTCATCGATGCTGGGCAAGATCTGGGCTCCATGACCCGACAAGCCCCTCACCTTGTGTCGGTAGCGAGCGCAGGTCTGCTCGGCGAACTCCGTTGCCGTCTGCAGGGGCTCACAGGGTTGGACGCGATAGGAGCAGAGTCTGATGGTCTCCACACCCGTCAACCGGGAGGTGACTCCCTGGACGCCCTTCGAGTCGATTATGCAGTTGGAGTGGCAGCCCGGATGCACCATCCACTCGGACTCTGGCGAGGAGCTGCGATCGATGGCGATGAGAGAGGCAGAGGCAGGCGGCGGCGGTCGGGAGATCTCTGGGGGATAGGGTTTCGGGTAGGGTCTCCGCTTGTAAGGTGCTGGGGGAGCGCTGATGTGGTTGCCACGGGGAATGCCCTTTGCCACCTCTGTGGGATTAATGAAATATAAATCAAATAATATATAGAAACCCCTTTCCCATCTCCTTACCATTCTCATGGGGACTCCTTGGCGTGATGCCCTGCTGCCGCTCCGCATACCGTTTATTGGTAATCTCCTGCCTGCTCTCCTGATCCGAGGAATCTCTCACAGGACGCCCGGACTTCCTCTCGCAAAAGTCACTGTCCATCTTGAAGAAATTCGAGGTGGAGTTATCGCAGGAGAAGCGCTCGCATCTCCCGGCTATGCAGTAGGTTATATCCTCCGGTTTGTGTTGCTTGGAACGACAGGAGGTGCCATCGGGAAAGATCCAGCGGCGCGACTTGGTGCCATTGCTCCTGGTGCGGCAGAAGATTTTGCACGACTCCTCCAGCGTGGTGCTCAGCTGCTGGCCCTCGCCGGTGAGCTCCGGATCGGACTTCCTAGCCTGCAGGCACACCTTGGTGGCAAAGTCGCCGATCGTCTGCAGTGGCACCTTGTGGCACTGGGCCGAGGGACAGGTCACGAACCTTAGGTCCCGGCCCATGCAGCGTGAAGGGAAATTCAAGCAACTTCGGTTGTAGGTTCGCAGTCCAGTGCTGCCCTCCAGGAGGCGATGTGAGAGTCCGTACAAGCAGCCCGATTCGCAGGCACTGGGCTCGCTCCATTCACCCCAGTTTGAGGGAGATCCGGGCAGCTCGTTTCCCACTGGGTTGTCCTCGTGCAGCAGCGAAGGTATCCTGTTGGGGTCATGCCGGATGATCTTCTCGTGCGTGGGCTCGGCTATGTTAGAGTCGTGAGTCCAGGATTTACGGGAACGAGCCTCACAGGTGCCACCGCGACACCACTGGAAATAAGTAATAGATGAGAAGGTCTTGCCACATTTCAAATACTTTTCCTTACCATATTATCCCCACACTCGGTGCCCTCTAGCGCTGGATGCGAGGTCCAGGGCAGTCCATCTTGCCTGCAGTGCAGATCCCTGCAAATCTCCATCTTGCTTTGGCTGCTGGCCTGCTTGAAGTCCTTGCCAAAACGCAGCATGCATTGCTGGTTGGCATTGAAGCGTTCACCTGGGAGGATGCCACCAGCCGCGTGATCCAAATTGGCCACAAACTGACCGCGATCAAAGAGGCACTCGGCCTGGGGGTCCCTATAAAAAATAAATAAATAAATATAAGTTTATATGGAGAATAATTTATTATTAAAATAATTTTAAATCAATTTTTACTGGATTCTTGTAATTATGAACCCTTTCTTTCTTTAAACTTACTGTAGAAAATCCTCCAGATAAGTCCTTGAGCACTTGGACCAGGTGACCTTGCCACTGCCCAATTTGGGCGACATGATGTGCATGGTGGGATCGCAGCTGATCTCCTTGGCATCGTGCCTCATGCCCAAGCTGTAAAAGAAGCAATAATTATAATAACTTCTCCTGAAAGTTAGCTCCTCCTTACTTGTGTCCAATTTCGTGGGCCACCACAAACACACTCTCAAAGTGCTTGGCCTCGTTTATCGTACAGGAGTAGATTGACGTACACATGCCATTCACTGTGGCCATGCCCACCACCTGGCTATTGGCCTTGCCATTCTCAAAGGTCACCAGATCCATGCCCGTAAGAACCAAAGCGTGATCGTAGTGCAAGGGATCCGCATCGGAGTAGGGATTCATTTTCTCCTGCCACTTGCAGAAGGTGTTCAGGTACTTGTCCACATCCCTGGACCGAGTCAGGCCTGGGGGTTCCCTCGGCTTCCAGATCTCCAGGCGCTTCAGCACAAAATTGATGCGACGACCCAAGGTGGGATGGTGATACAGGAGTTGCACTCCATTGATCATGGCCAGGACAAAGCTGATGACCTTGCCGTCCGTGTCGGTGGGGAAATTGCGCTGCATGTGAGCGTAGAGATCGCTGTCCACAAAGATGGCAGTCTCAATGAAGAGTTCGTCCGGAATATCCGACCAGCGGGAGCGTGGGGGATTGCCTATATAGCGACGGGTTCTCCTATGGTGCGTCTGGTGATGATGATTCTGATGATTATGATGATGGTGTCTTGGCTGAAAGCGCAATCTCAGCGGCGACTGTGCCTGGGATTGGGCCCGCAATCGTCGCCTCGGTTCGTTGAACTCCTCCGCATCGGGCTCGAACTGCAGCTGGCTGTCTAACGGTGGCGGCTTTCCGTCAATAATCCGCCTTGACGACACCCCACCGGAGCCGCTCCTGTCCACCCGCGCCTCGTAGAGCACATGCGTCCCGCTGCCGAAGCGCGAGGGGAGCGGCTGGACCACAAAGTCGCTGGCGTTCTGCTGGAACACGCCGCGCTGCATGGGAGTCAAGGCGTGAAAGATGTTATTAATTGCTTGGAATCAACGGGAGATGGGAGATGGGGGACGGGGCCACTCACCACACTGCCCGGCTCGCAGAGATCGAGAGCAGCCGCTGGACTCCGGTAGAAGCACTGCTCCAGGCGCTTCAGCAGCTGCGGCGAATGATCCACGAACTGTGTCCCATTTTCGGTGCGGCGGATGAAGATGAAGGCGTCGTCGATCAGCTGCGGCGACTGGTGCAGCTGCAACCTGGCCTCCACTGCCTCGGAGTCATCACCATCATCGTCTGTCGAATGCATTTGAATTAATTAAACATTTTCGCATAATAATGGCCGCAACTGGAGCAGCACGAACTGCTGCTGCTTCTGGCAGATGTGGATTTCGCGCTCTCTGGATTTCGATTTAAATTTTTCGATTCGGTTTCGGATTCGGTATTGGCACTTGGGCTATTTCATTCATTCACTCACCTTGTTCTGCTGGCAGGCTGCGGCGCTGACGTCGTCTCTCCGTTGGGTTCTCCTCCAGCGGGTTCTCCTCCTGCTGCGCCAAGTGCACGAGCTTAAAGTCGAGCGCTGCCAGGTAAACAAACAACATAAATGCCTGCCATGAATCAATGCCAACAACTGCGCAGATTTCCACGCCCGCCTCTCTGGGAAAAGCCCCCACCTGGAGCTCAGCACCTCCCCCTCTCCCTTGGATCCCCCCAAAGACACCTCCAAGTTAACAGTTCAAGTTTAGCATTCATTGATTGCAGTTGTTGATGTTTTTGGGGCCGCCAGCCTAATGACACGTTGCAGTTCGCTTATGGGTCATGGCTAAGAGACTTTAACCCGTACTGAGATAAATTAAACTAGCAAAATAAGTACTGATTAAAATACAAAATATTGCTTTAATTTTAAGAAGAAAATTATGAGGTTTCATTCTTTAAATATTCTATGAAGAAAATAAAATATATCTTAGGCTGTAACCTCTTTAAGTTTGTTTTAATTATTTTTGAAAGCTTTTGCAACTAATTTATCATATTTTCAGTTAAGAAATTTAAAGAGGTAATGAATGGGAAATTAATTATATTATATTATATTATTATTGCTGTTAATCTATAAGATTGAAATCAGTAAACTAGCTAGATAGTATCATCATTCCTAAACTTTAACTTTTGTAACCTTAAATGAATTATACTTTTAATAATGAAGTTTAAATAAATAATAATATAATTTCTGCTAAGTTTTGAGACGAGTTTATAATCACAATATCACAAAAATATACAAATATAAATATCTATTAAGAAAAAAATCTAAAAATACGTATAAACAATGTAATAGAAATTTAAAAATATAAGAGATCTACATAGAAATGTCTGTTATTCTAATTGCAAATTCAGAAACCCCTATAAATTAATTATTTTGTATACAAACGGAAAAAACATTACCCTCCTTAAACCATAAATAACAAACCCAAGTAAACCTACACTACATATATGTACCTAACATTTTCCCTGTGCAAATGCCTGCCCTCCAATATCTAGTTTTATGGGTCAGAGTTAAGAATCTTTACAAGCCAGTGCCCGGCGGGCCAACACTTACCCTCTTCCGCAGATCGTGAGCCAAAGATCAGGGCCCTCTCGTGCTCCCTCAGCTGGCCCAGTAGAGCATTCTCGTCCAGCTGCATCGTTGGGGATAATGGGGAATATATATGAAAAGAGAAAGAGCAAAGATAGGGGCTTAATATGCAAAGCGGAAAGTGTAACATGGCCAGCAAAGCGTTAAACAGACCAAAACAGATGCGAGCACCCACAGAGAAGGGTTTTTTAAGAAAAAAAAATACAAATACTTTCACTCAGACACAATGGAAAATTTGTACCTCGAAAGAAAACCCCAATTAGACAACGCCAAACAGCTGCTGGGGTCATCAGTGGAAAGGTTGATGCAACACCATAAATGGGTTTATATATGTATCTATCCTATACCGAACCATATATCTTTCCAATTCTGTTGTGCGTGTGCGCCTATTTGCGCGATTATTTAATTTAATTTGTTGTAACAGTTTTCATTCGGTTTTATTTGGCTTTTTACTTATTTTTTAGTGGAAAAGCGCGTTTGCGGCCGACGAAGCGTGAAGAGCGTTTCGGCTTTTCGGATCGAAACTCCGCCTCTCGCGAGGAGAAGGTGTTACAAATTGCCGTTGTGGCGAATGTTTATTACCAGCATTGTAAGTTTTTGTGTAAAAAAGGGGCGTGGCTGGTCGTTTAACGCTTAGGAATTGCGGCTAAATTCTAAAGAGTGATTTTTGGGGTTAATTTGAGCTTAGTTCTAGGAGCTCAAAGGGTTTTATGAAGTGTACTTATAGGTTTAATATTTAGTAGAGATTTTTAGAGATTTTTAGAGGTCTTGACCTCAGACAAAAAACATTATTACTTGAACCTTTCAATGCTGAACTTGAATTGAGATTTTATAATTATTAAGCCCAAGCGAGTGCCAATTAATTTTGTAAGCCGTAAACTACAAAAAGCACTTTAATTTTTAAAGAGCTTTAATTCCAGTAATTAGGTTCTGATTTCTTCAAAACTGTAACTTTATATCTTGTTATTATTGGCTCAAGAATAACAATAATAAATGCCTTTAAAAAATATATCAAATATTGATTCCAATCCTCAACAAACTACAGTTTTATGTAAACATTACAACTTTGCCCGTGCACTTTTATGCATTTTTAAATATTTACTCAACTAAAGTGCTAAAAAAAACAAATCAAATATGTTTTTAGCAGCCTCAAACAGTTCCAAAAGATTACGGCAACGATCCCTTTGTAAAATTCAACACCATTTCCCGATCTCCGGTCTTACAAAACTTTGTCGCTGAACTTTATCGAATGGCAAACAATGCTCAATGAAATGGACACTAATTGGCTGCAAGGGCAACAGCATAATAGGACCAAATCAACATGAAAAGCCCCGGAAAAGCCACGGCAGGCAGCGAGCAAACAGCAACAATAACCTGTGACAAAACAGAGGTGGAAAAAGGGGGAAAAGCGAGGAAAATGCAGGTATATGCTCACTGTAATCGCCCCGCCAAGCGCTGATTATGTGATGAAATTTTGCGTGACCCGTGGGCGCACAATGAGCGCAAAAAAATAAAATAAATAAGAGAAGAGCGCGAACAAGAAAAATAAGAGGGGAAAATAGCGAAAACTAGAAACAAACACGTGGAAATTATATCACAGAAAATTGTCTTCAGGCCAATTTATGCAGACGGCTGAAAGGAGCACCTATAAGTGGGGGGAAACATCACATAATCAACAGCGTAACCGAGCGAACGATTCTAAAGGGTCAATAACTTGGCTAAAACTATGGAGGAGGCAATAGCCGCCGCCTGGCTGCGACTCTAATTTTCTATTTTATTTCCCAGCTGAGAATCCGATGGGATTTCGAGGCAGCTGCACTTGCCAGCTGCTAAACAGATTGGTTGCAATTCCCCGTAATCATGTGATGCATTCCTCCAAATTCCTCCTCAAAGAGACCCGGCGACGCCCGCCGAGGCTCGAATTAAAAGCACAAAAAATATATATTGGAGGGGTAATTTAGGGGAGCGACATGTGTCACTCGACAAGTTGTCGCCTGGCTTATGTTTATTAGGTTGCCGGCTCTCGAATTACGAAAACGTTTTCCAAGCCAAGCCGCCCAATTCGGCAGAGGTCATTCAACGCCTCTGTTCTACACAGAACCCCCGATTTTGCCCCGGAACTCCCAGCGATTTTTTCCATCTTTTTTTTTGCTTAGCTTGGCAAAACTCAAGTTGAGTCAGAGACAATGTTTTTTCATTATTTTTTTTTTTCGTGTCCATGTTCTGTCTACATGGCGATTTTTTAGCTTCTTTATTGTCACCTGAAGCATGTGTGGATGGATGATGATCACCTGTTTTCGCTATATGGGTTAATCGTATGACTTTCAAGAACGTCTACACTCGGACAATATTGTTTATTGGATTTGTTAAATGAATTATATTGACAAGCGCTTCCTTAAACGTTTTACTGGGAAAATGAAGGGGAAAATAAACTAAGTAAACGGGAAAAAAATAAACAGACATAATATGTTTACTATTTAATTGTTTTTAATATAAGGATTGACAAATAAAAACATTAATTTTCTTGTACTTTTCAAAATTATTATGTTAGAATTATATCAAGCACGCAAACGTCAGATAAATTTGTGATTTTTAATATCAAGGTTTCCAGAGGGATTAAATAAAAAAGTGACTCAAAATCTTAAAAAAAAATAAAAATTGTAAATGTTTTCTAAGCCTTTTCCTTCACTTTATGCCATACTGCATCTTATATTTCAGTGTAAGCACACAAAGAGATATATCACATATCGCGCGACAATGAGGCCAAGAACAACTATTGATTGATAATGGAAGTCACCTCCATGGTGATTTAAAAAAAATATATATATTATGTTTAGAAATATTTCCTATTTAAAAAGAATGCAAAAAGTACATTAGAAATACTATCTGCCATTTGAATAAATGAAATAGTTATTTGGGAGTCCCTTTTACATGTTTCCCTGAAGGCCATAAATAAATACAGGACAAAGAAAAGAATCATTACAAAATATGTATGAGAAATTCTATAGTTACAATTAAAGTAAAGTTATAATCAAAGACGATTCTTCCCAATAAACTTACAGAGAAAGAAACTTAATTTCTAATAGAGTTTGTTATCTATTTAATTGTTCAGAACATATTTGTAAATAAAAGTTCAATTTGTTGATAATTAGTTTTTGATAAATTTAAATAATAATTAATATAAGTAATGGACTTCTCGTTACCCAGAAAATCAAAACCAAAACAGCGTTTGTCAATTAAAATTACAAAGACTTAGCGGCCATGTTTGGAACCAGCTTTGATTGATATCGGGACTCACCTCAATGCCATTGTAATGTAAGCTCCTCTTGCGTCGCAGCTCGATGTTGATGGATTTTTTCTGAGTGGCGGAGTTGGAGGCGGAGGTGGTCGCATCGATTAGCAGCCACAAGGTGGTCAAAACAATTAAAGCCAGACGACGATGCCGATTAGACCCAATTGCTGAGGAGGCACTCATAACGATGCGTTGACGATGACAACAGAAGCGCGGGCCGTGATTTTTCTGTGATTTTTTCTGGCTGTCCGTATTGTTGTAATGCTCGAAACTAATCGCTCTTTGTTGCTGCAAGTGTTGCATAAATTGCAAATACTTTTATTCCTCGGGGTTCGCTATACCGAATATTCGGTATTTTGCGTCATAATTTGTGGCTCCTTGTGTGTGCAGTTACATTTTGCGAGCGGCGAAAATGCGAGGGAGCCCCGATTTCTCGAGATACGAGTATATATATGTTATAGAGAGTGAGAAAAGTGAACGCGCGAGTTGCGGCTCCAGTTAAATTAACTGTTTATGCACTAATTAATTGCCCAGGCATTGCATTACGAGTCATTTGTTGTTTGGGCCACTTGGACTTTGATTTTCTACTCTATTTTAGTATCTCTATCTCGGTTTTACTGCCACAGTTTGTTGCCTAAGTTCTTCCTTATTAATACAGATACCGGAGCACTCGAGATAAGGCTGAAAAAGGCACTTTATTAGCTGCGCTCTCCGATCACCAATATATGTAGCTTAGAATAATGCCAGTCTTTTGTTTTGCACATTTAGACGCACTTATTTTTATTTAAACGCCAGCGCACAATTAAGCAGCGAACAACACAACACACACACGGCACACGGCTCCCATATAGATCATCGGCTGTGGAGCATAACGCTCTTCTGGTTCATATCCAAAACGAATTTTATATATTTAACCACGCTCCGTGCAAAACACTAAATCACTCCGAAAATAAGTGACCGTTTTGGACTATAATCTGGCCGGAGGTCAATGCGATCGATGGCTTTCCGAAGGATTTACCAGAACGAAAGCCACGAAAATTAACGGAGCGACACAACCACTCGCGACGGCTGCGCTTTTGCGAATGAAATGTGAAAATCACGGAAAACTTGGAAGCCCCAAGCACGATCGTCGGCACTTCGTTCTCGCTCGGCTCCGCTTTTCGGCGGCTGGGAGTTGTTCGCCTGGCAAAACAAACTCATAAATATATGCTAATGAGCCAGAGCGCCGGAAGAAGAGAAGAAGAATGCTTCAACCGTTAAGACAGAGCAAAGGGCCAAAAAAAAAAAAAAAAAAAGACAA
>VNKF01001461.1:0-45907 GCA_008044355.1 Drosophila lacteicornis | reverse complement strand
CCAGATGGTAGTTAATTCCACTTGGTAAGAACAGAATCACCAGCAGCAGCCGGTAGAGTAGCCCTTGTCCTGGTCGTCGATCCAGGAAAGAATGTTGGACAAGTAATAGGGAGAAAAAGAGGCGGTTGTGCATGGTCGAGAGAATCTGGGCGACGGCGTTGGTGGTCATTGTGCGCAAATAAGCTATTCCAAAACGAAACTACAAGTCTATGCGAATTGTCTTTCAAATATAAAATAAATAATTGTAAATATAAAACAGCTGATTTAAGATTGGTATGACCGCACCATTTACCTCCCAAAAATGCCAAAGTGCGTTTTTAGAAGCGGTCACACTTGAAAAATATTAAATCTTTTTCGGGTTGCGAACAGTTTTTCTGTCTGAGTACTAGGCTTAAATTTAAAAAATTTTTAATGAAATCAAAACTCAATAAATTCGATTTATTTAATTTATTTATTTTGTATTAATTGCTATTTACAAATATATTTATGCTAAAACTTACTTCTTCACTTATTAATTTGATTTACAAACAAATTTATATTCAAAATGTAATAATGTTGACAGTTGCCAACGAGCGTTCAAGGTTCCTCTTTAAACTCTTTAAAACCCCTAAATCTAAGGGAAAACCCCTGATCTGGGAACACAGCTGGTCTGTTCTTCGATACACCTATCGATAGCCGAGGTATCGATTTGGAGAGGCAACTTCATCGATGGGATTAATTGAACTTACGATGAAATTATTTTCAAAAAGTTATTACACTTTTATGTATAAAAACATTATTAAAATTAAACTTAATTAATTTCCTGATCTCTCAATCCAGATTTCTATCCATTGATGGAAAGATCCACATATTGAAATTTATTTTGAAGTTGGCGAGAATGAAAAAATATTTAAGTATGGGAATCCGTCCATCTCAATATTTTCAAGTGAGGGTGTTCTTTGACTAAAAATCGTATATGTCGCCGATATATTTAGTCGTATAGAGATCGATCCAAAAGTGTAATAATTAAAAAAATGCATTTTAGGAGTAAATAAAACAATTGTCAAAAGTGGATGCTAGTCATTACAATATATATATTTCAGCTTTAGCTTTCTTGAAACATTTATTATTTACAAAATCAATGCTTTAACTGCGAACAAGGCTGCCATGGAGTATAATTTGAAGAGCCTTTTTATTTTTGTAATTTATTTTGAGGTCCGATATGAAGCTAATCTCTGGTACATAGCTGGGCAGAATCCTTGTGTCGGGGCTGACTTCGTTAACATAATAGCGCTTATTCTTAATGAAAATGTGTTTGACATTTGTACTAATAACAGTAATAATAACTTTTTAAATGTTCACTTACCATTTTATACGGACATTGGCAAGGAAAGTTTGAACATCGGCGGATATCATTGGAAAAACTCTTAATTAAATAATTTGAATGCTGGCTTTCTAATAACTGGCAGTAATCCATATCCAATGAAAAATAGTTAATAATGGATGATCCCCGCTTTACAGACAATAAGTAGTGACCCTTAATATCATGTAAGTCCTCGGTTAGGGAAAACTCTACAGAGACTGTCCCTGTGCCCCGGGATGTTGTATTTAGGTGACAGCTTACATTTTTCAATAGTGCCGGGGCATAATTCGGGCATTCTAATTTTGTCATTTTTAGATCCATCTTGTCGCGTTGAATATGAAAATGAATTCGTCGTACTAAGTATATATAATTTCAGCTAATTTCACGTACCTTTGCCCGAGCACAGCTCCAAATGAAGACCAAGCAAATCAGGTGATACACCGTGAAATCCCGTTTGATGTACATTTTAGCGAAAAACGAAGTGTAGACTGAATTCAAAACCTCAATTTATAAAGTCCAGACTTCCGCTAAACAAAAAGAGTTTATTGATAACTGAAATGGATATTTATAATTATTTCGCTACCCATCAATACTTCCATTAATAGCTTCACTGGATTGACTGATTTTAATTAGACTTAATAGTAACCCGAATAAGTACACAACTACACATACAACGGTTAATACTTTGTGCTAAAAAGAGCAGAAAACTTTAATTAATTAATGTGTGCAACACTGTTCGCAGAGAATAGACTTTGATTTTATTGGTTTAATCATTTAGATAATGTTGTTACTTGTTCTTTTCTTACAACAGTATTAGTGTTAGTGTATTAGTAGTGTAATGTTAAAAACAACCTTTTTCAAGTCCACACTTTTCTAAATAAAGAGATTTTATTGATGCCTGACTTTGGATATATAATTAAGGTGATTCCCATCAATACATCCATTAACAGCTTCACTGGTGCGAGCGACTATATTTAATTTAGAATACATAAGCCGAATGGATAAGCAAAGACTAGAAGAACTAATAATTAACTAATTTAATAATAACTCATTTTAAAACTAATATAACTTCTAATACTACAATTATTAACCAAGAAAGTTGGAAAACATATATCCGAAAATTAAGGGCTGTTTATTTATTTATTTGCATGTTTTTTTACTCACAATAGTGTAAATCGCCGGTTTACGCTCATTCTGACTTTCTCTTGAATTCGATAGGTAATTCACGTTAGTGTAAATATACTATAAATGACTATATTTATCGAACAGCAGTTTCCAGCCGAAATTTTTATTTGCAAAATTTAGCCATTTAGCCGTTCAGGGAATCCCCTATCTGAAACAATTTAGATAAGAAGCAGCAGAGCTGGAATTGGATCCTAGAGTTGTGACCAAAAGTGGGGCTTTCAGTGCTGAGCAGCGCCGTTACTCGGCTCGGCCCGGGGACGTTGAGCAACACTAGCATCAGCTGCCCGCTGCCGTCATCTGTGGATTCTCAACCTTCAATAGGAAAGTTTGCTTAAATTAATAGAAATAATAAATGAAACCGGCTTGACTTTGAAGGAAATATGATTAACTAAGAAATAAGTTAATTGCTGCTGACCTGGAACAGCCTGGGAACCCTAATTTCGACAGCAAAAAATGTAAACAAAAAGGTTATGTAAACTTCTGTGCTTTCTTGCAGCGTGAGCTGAAGAGTGACTGAAAATGTTGGGACTGCAACGATTCGCCGGCAGCATTGTCACCCAGCTGTACCGCCGGGCGGCCTACAGCAGCAACGTCCGGGCGGCGGGCGTTTCTTTGGCCGCCAGTGGCCAGGCGGCGGATCCAGTCGAGCCGGAAACACGCACGCCGGCCGCTGAGGCGGCGGCCAAGAAGCCCAAGGGTAGGTAGCTTCTCCCATTGGTTTACTTTGGCTAACCACGAATCCATTCTCAGGTCAAATGGTCGCAGCTGCGTTCGAGTCGCTGAGGAATGACAACCCCAAGGATGAGAAGAAGAACGGTGCCTCGAGTAACATAGATGACCGCATAGTGAATGCCAAGACGGTCAACGGACTGCTGGCCATCACCGAGAACAACAGCGCCTTCTCCCGGAAGCATGCCTTAAGGATAGTCTCCATTCTGGCCGAGTGGAGCAGCGTCGACCGGGTGAAGATCTCGGAGTTCGAGAACGACACGAGGTTTCTGCGCATCTGTCGCATGCTAGGACGCACGGTTCCGAAGAGTAATGGTGCCGCCACCAATGGCAAAACTGCCGGCGACACTACTGGAGCTGCCAAACGGATTTCCGGCTTCCGCACGGACGATCTGAACACCGTTTTGGGTGTAGCTGGCGACGATGAGGCAGCCAAGCTGATCGCCAGCATCAGTCTGCCCCAGATGGTCAAGGTGATGAGCACGCTGGCCCAGCGTAAGCGGCGCAGCACTCCCCTGCTGCGCTCCCTGGCCTTCAACATCAGCAGCGCCGCAGAGACTCTGGATCTGAAGCAGTCGGCCGACGTGCTGTTCGCCATGTCCACGCTCAACTTCCAGGACTCGGTGCTGGGCGCGAAGGTGTGTGCGGATGTGCAGGCGGCACTGCCAAAGAATGTGGAAAGGTCCGCCGTCGTGGGATCCATACTCACCAGCCTGGGCATTCTGCGGTACCGGGATTTGGGTGAGCTAGCTATCATTTAGCTCAAAATATATTCCATTTGCAATTTTATAAACCCTTTCTCCCAGACATCTTGGAATCGCTGACGCAGTGGCTGCTTAAGCATAGTGAAATCTGCCGCCCGCAAGATCTCAGCGCCTACTTCCTCACCTCGGCCCTGTTGAACTTTAAGAGCGCCCAGCTGGAGGATGTGAGCAGCAAGCTGGTCAAGTCCATAGTGCGTGAGGACTTCACCAAGCAGTCCGAATGGCTGAACTTTGTGTGGTCTCTCACAATGCTGGGACTGGTAGAACACAGCCACCTGTCTTCGGTCTTAAGGTGTGTTTACATCAAGAAATCCTTGAAAATACCTCGATATTCACACCTTTTTGATTTCCTTTGCAGCGCGGAGTTCCTGGAGCAGTTGGAGAAGGACAAGGCCGGCGTCACAGCAACCTCCAAAATGAGGCTACTCAACCTGAACAGCTATGCGCAGCTCTTGGCCACGGATTACAAGGGACCGCTGCTAGCCGCCGACAGTCCTGCCTTCCAGGTGCCCATAGCCCATCCCAAGGCCAAGCAGGTGCTAGTCACTGGCATGCTGGATGCCCTCAAAAGCCTGCTTCCGGCCAGCAATCATGTCCAGAGCTTGGTAGACAGTAAAATGGGCTTTCTCATAGGTAAGAAATAAGATTTCTTCAAACCAAATGTGGAAATTCACTAAGTAATTACCCTTCCAGATGCACTGTGCCACTTTGATGCTAATAGAAACCCCCTGCCCCTGGATAAGGAGAATCCCAAAGCCATTAGGTTCGATTGTTAGCATTAAATGCGAAAGTTCTTGGGTTCATTCATGGTTTCCGCTTTCAGGGTGGCGCTGATGGTCATCGATTTCCATGACATTTGCCACGGAACGCATCGCAGTGCCAGCGGCGTCACGAACCTGACGTTTGACCTGCTGGAGAAGAGTGGCTACCATGTCATCCCCGTGCCCTATAATGAGTTCAGCACCAGTGACAAGCTACTGAAGCGCGTTCAGTATTTGGAGGCGAAGTTCAAGGCGATTGCGATTGCAAGTAGCAAATAATTGCAGTTGTAGTTTTTATATAATTTTCCTTGTAATGTTTGATCAACATTTGAATTGTTTAAATTTTGTAAATGTAAAATTAGGCGCTGAATTACATGCTAAACCCAAATGACGAGAGAATCGATTTTAGAAGCAAGAATATTTAGTTGAGTGAATAGCGTTGCCAGGCCCTTGATTTAAGCGATAGATTTTAAACTGCATCCAGCTGACTGGTGCGCTGCTTGTTCATGCCCACCTTCCACCACTGGCCCGTCTCCTGGAACTCGATGGCCACGGCTGCCAAGGTATGGAACAGGCTGCGGGCCAGCATGTGCAGATTGCTGATGTGCAGTATGAACTTGGGGTCGTACACCTTCTCGATTTCGTCGATCTTGTAGTGATCCCGTGTCTCCCGCTCAGTCAGGCAAATGCAGTTCCAAGGTGCCCAGTCATCGCTCTTGTTCCAGCGCGGCAATCTGAAGGAAAAGAGATTAAGCTGGGCTAAGAAAGGTATTTGATAATTACCTCAGTTCACTGAGATTCTCCGACTTGCTGAGGGCCGAGTGTCCATGCCAAATCTTGTCGATGATGTGACGCACATCGTCTGGCTGCATCACAAAGGCAAACGATGTGGAGCACTTGCGTTTGCGTTCATCCCGATGAATGCAGCGCAGGATGGACTGGTACACCGTGTTCTCGGTGGCCGTGAGCTGCGCGCAGTATCATGTTAATTAATCAATCTTGGGAGAACTCTCCTTAACCCACCTTAAGATAGTAGCAGTGCTTGCAGGTATCCACATGGCTCTGGCGTGTGCGAATGGCAAACTCTGCAAAAGTCTTGACCTTCTTGCAGACGATGCACATGCGCGAGGGAGTCCCTGGGGAAACACACCTTAGATAAGCTCAAAATGATCCGGGATCAGTACTCACTCTTCTTGGGCTTGTTCTTCTGGAACTTGATCAGGTCGAAGAAGAGGATGGTCTGGCGCTTGCGCAGAATTTCCACATCAAAGGACTTGGCGTAAAGCAGAAGATTCTTCTCACGCTCAAAAAGGTCAAAGAGCTATGATTCGTCATAAAGTTTTAGGAATAATTACTAATAAAAAATAAAGACAGAGTCCCACCTCGGGAAAGTTTGGATAGCACGTCTCCTCGGTGATCACGGCCATGACTTGGCGAATGAAGTTCAGGCGATCCTCCTTGCCGCGCGGCTTACGCATATCCTTGTAGATCTCGGTGAGGAAACGCACTCGCTGCGTGCTCAGGAGGTCCATGTGGATCTTAGAGTCCTTGTAGCCGATCCATTCAATGGGCTTGCCCATCTCCTTCAGCAGCTGGTCGTTGCGGAAGTCCTCCATGGCCTTGTAGACGAGATTTCGCTGGCGCTCCACACCATTTAGCAGCTGGATCTCCTTGTCCAGCAGGATGTTCACCTCGGCGATCCGGGCAGGGCCCTCATAGTTGGCCGTAATTCGCTTTAGCTCGGCCTTCTTCCAGCGAGCCACCTCCGCGAAGAGCAGATCGAAGTCGTCCTTGTTGCGGGGGAACTGCTTAACCACCCGGTGCCGTTCCACGCGCTGCTCCACGCACTTCTCGTACCGCTCGTCCTCGTCCTCGCGATTCTGGACCAGGCGACTGAGATGGGAAATGAGTAGCATGTCAGAGAAGGAAACTACACTTAGTTCCCTGGTTCAGCAGGATTACCCACCGATACTCCTTGGCCCGCTTGTGGATGTATTTCCACAGGATCCAGCGTCGCCAGTTGCGCTGAATGAGCAGGATCTTTTCGAGCTTGCGCTCTGCCCTCTCCTTCTGGGCAAAGGTCTGGTACTTGCCGGGCACTATGGTAAAGTCATTGGCCGCGGACACATACATGATGTTGATGCCATCCAGGTGGCATTGTACGGACTGCTCGTGGGCCGTATTCTGTAGAGGAAATGCATTTTAATTACTAATCCTTTATAGAACTATTTCCGCGACTTACCATAAGCTTCTCCTTGGGCTCCCATGTCTGCGTATCCCTGGACTTGTACTTTTTGTACTTGATCTTATCGAAGTAGGGCCCCGTCTGGCTGAAGGCATCTAGGTACTCCTTGCCGGTCTCTTTATCCCGGTAGCCGCACAGAAACGGCTTGACAATCGCTGCATTCTCGATCTCCACCACCACAGTCTTGGGCTGTCCGTCCTCGGTGTCCTCGCCGGAGATGTGAACGGTTATAAAGTCCGCCAGACGGTGCTTGCTGCGTAGAGAAGAGAGTAGTTGCATCCTCAGCACCCGCAGAAATGTGTACTCACTCAAAGTAAACATCCAGATCCAACTTGGGCAGCGAGGTCCGACTGTCCGACTGTTCGTTGGCATCGGCATGCAGCTCCAGCTGAAACTCATGGATTCCGTACTCATCCAGGGCAGTGGAGAGGATGGCTATGTTGTCGCAGAGCACGTTGCCATCCTGTCGGAGCACGAGCAGCTTCGGATCCACCTCAAACTTGTGGGCAATGTCAAGCTTCACATCGGCGAGGGTCATGCAGTTCGGATACACCTGGGCCACCATATCCGAGTCGGAGAGACGGAACTTGACCGTGACGTTCTCCATCTCCACACAGCACTCCTCCGAGTTATGCAGCTCCGACTCGGTGCTGCGTGATTCAAGAGGCGTCGGACATCCCGGTGGCAGCCGGGGCCGCTCGCAGGGCTCCACATTCAGCTGCACGTTGCACACGAAGGCCGGGGGTCTCTCCTCGACACTCATCTTGCCTCACAAAAAAATATATTTATCAATGGCTCCGAAAGGGGGAAGAGACAATTGTTTCCAGTCAAAGTAATTCAAAATTGAAGCTAAGCTCCAGCCGCCTGCTGGGACAAACAGGGTCTAGAGAAGATGGCCACGGGGCGGGAGCCACGAATTTGTTCAATAAATTGACGGCCGCTGCTAGGCGCCCTGTTGTGGCAACGGGTTGTAGGCCAAAAAGCCCATTTTGGCCTTAATTTAGAGTACAGTGGAGTGCGAGCACAGAGGAGCTCAAATACTATTTATTATGTGGTAAAATCGAATAAGAAAATAAAGTTAAAATATACATTTTTCAATTTATTAGCATTTTGAGAGACTAGAACTAATTTGTTGTGTATGTCATTAATAACCAGCTTGTAATGACTTAAAAATATTATTGATTTACATCGTTGTACTCCATTTCCCCATCACAATATCACCAGTATCGAAGCTTGACTGTCTTTCAGTTTTCTCACGCATTCGCAGTAGATTTTCACGGGGTGAAAGCTTCCCATCATCTAATTGACTCCACAACTCCACTGGGCATTTCCAAAATTTGCATTTACTTAACTATTTTCTAATTGGCCCAAATTCAGCCACTTCGATCCCACTTCGATCTGCCACATTTAATAATGGCCATATTATTTATTATTATTTATTGCACAACTCGGGGCATTGGAGAGACAACGGTGACAGTAATTACTTTTACTAAATGGCTCGGAAAGATGGCCAGGCCACACGTGAAGATGATTTGGAGCTGCTACCGATGCGGAAGCCGTCGTCTTAATAATGATGCTTAACTATTATATCATGATCCATACAGATATCATCAAAGTTAATGGCTTCGGGTCTTGGCGCCCCCTTCTCTCGATTTCTTTCGCTCGATTTTGACCCAATTCCGCGGGGTTTTGTCAATTTGGCTCATAGGAAACGCGATCCAGTTGAAAGGTTTTGGCCATTTCCCCTCGCAAAAGCAGCTTACGAGTATTCGCTTACCGATCCCCAAGCAAAGCTATTGTTTGGATTTTATTTGTAATTTTTCTTTATTTTCTTTGCTAAACTAAACTAAATGTATCAATAAATAATGTTTTTGTTATAGTAGAAGTTGGACTTCAGGTTGGAGGCCGTCAGCCGGGACTTGGGACCCGCATGGGCCACCTGCAGCCGGTGGGGGCGACCGTTGAAGTAGTAGTCCTTGTGGTGCTGCACCCTCAGCACCTTGCTGGGACTCCAACGGTCCCAGTCAGGCTTCGATGTCGTCGGACGCAGCGTGGTCGTTGGCGGCGGTGTCGCCTCCGCTTCCGGCAGAATGGGATTGATTTTCATGGGCTGATAGTCCAGACCAATGCCGGGTATGTGACGAAAGGGCAGTGGGGGTACGGGGATGTAATAGATTTTCGAATCCTTTTTCGTTTTTTTCGTCTTACTGCCGTTCTTGTTGTACTTGCGCAGGTTCAGCGGCTTCGAGGTGACCACATAGTCCATGTACAGGTTGTCCAGCGACGGGGACTGCACCACAATGCGATTGGCCAGCCTGGTGGGCGGCGCCTCCGACCTTGGGCCATATGAGTAGGGTCGAGCTGCCGCCAAATTGGCCAAAATGAGCAGGGATGCCAAGGGAATCAGTGGAGACATTCTTAAAAAGAGAAAAAAAAGAAGTAATTAAAAATATGTCAGTGTGATACATAATAATGTTAACTATAATTTCATTATAATAACTTCATATTGGAAAGTAATTACTCTGGATGATAAATCAATGATTTTTTTTTTATCTAGCTTGTTTTGACTTTTAATTAAAATGAAAAATAACAAACGGAACTTAACAATAAGTAAAGTCTACAACTCCTTTGTCTTTAAAATCCGGAATGATCATTCTAAAGCAATGCATTATAATGACTTTTCTATTGTTTGTAGATATGATTGCATATACCCCAAAATAAGATTGTTTTTACAATATAAAGGCAATACCTTTTTTGGAATAGGAATTTCCCACTTAAAATTAACTCGACTTCCAGCCAATGCCATTGAAAATCTAATCTGGAATGTAAACCATTTTCAAATCGATAAATGTGGCAAAAAAAAGTAGAAGCTATCGCGCGGCGTGAGAGGTGAGAGGATGTCAAGGTAAAAGGCATCGAAAGTCGAGTATCGAGTGTCGAGTGCCGAGTGCCGCCGCCACCCACGCCCCCACTCGACGAACGGCTGCCCGATTGTCCAAGGCTTTGATCGATGGGGTGGCAAACGGAGTGGCGAAGTCGACTGCTCGCAATAATCATAATAATAATGGGCAACGGAGAACGATTTTCTGCAAGTCACATGCCAAAGCCGAATAATTTAATAACAAATAAATTGTCTGTGCGCATCAAAGCGCAAAATGTTTCGCCTTTACATGGTAAAGTTTCTCACGTTCCCCCACACACACACGTAACACACACGCACGCACACCCAGGTTTCGATTTGATTTAAATGAAAGCATTTAATGCACGCTAATCAAAGCGACGCCGACAGCGGGCTGGCAGCGACGCGACGCTGGCAGAGCAATTACCCTAATGAGCGCGTCCAGCGCCATCTGGCGGCGCGGATTTCAACGCTTCAGTGATTAATGAGCCTGTAAAAATAAATTGATCGCCGCAGCAACACATCCGAAAAAGACAGCGTTTGGATTGCATAGGATCGGCGGAGAACAAGCCGATCGACACGATTTTTGGGACTAACTAGGGGCGTTGGCGAATCGGCCCCCCGCCTCAACAGGTTGTCCGCGGAATGCAAATCGCTTTAGCATATTTCTTTTTCTTTTTACCACCAATATAGACATTTGTCTAATTCCAGTGTCTGGAATAATTGCCTGGAGCGTTTAGTTCGGTGGCGCCCCCTTTTGGTTACACCCTATGAAATGGACACTAGAAAGGCAAGGCCGACGTTGAGATACCCTTTCATGCCAAATTACAAAGTAGAAAGAAAAATTGAATAAGAAAGCAAAGATGAAGACAGACCACCCAGTATTCCCTAATTATCCTATATTCCTATGCGAACAGGATCGGCAAATCTCTCTAACGATGGGAAATTTATCAAGCTACTATTAAGGGTATTGGGCTAGTTAATTAAATAATTAATATATTCGTCTAGTGATGCTGATCAATAAATTATTCTATATTTATTATAGTTTAATTCTTCTATTTGAAGTATAGGACCTCTATTTTAGTAATAATAACAAGGTCAATGTTTTCATTTAATGTGTTACAAACTTCTGATAAAAATTTTAATACCCGACTTGGCTATACCAAAGCCCCACAAAACTTATCTGAGATAAATTGCAGAAAGTTTGAATTTGCTTTGTTGACTGATCACGGGCCCCGCATGATATATGATCTACGATTCCAGTGATAATAGAACAAAAAACGAAATGCGAAATGCCTGAAATACATATGAACATATGTATGTATGTAAGTATTTGCCGAGAGACGCCACACACTTGGGCTCATTACAGTTTAATTGCTGCGGTGGCTCTACGATGCCTAATGGCTGGCAGCAGTTCACACAGTTCAGGAACCAGAAACTTGAAAACTTCATTTAATTTGTCCACTCACTGACTTCAATTATCTAAGGCTCGTTTTTTTTTTCTTTATATTTTCGCGCCGCTTGTTGGATCAACATCGTTGCCAAGGTCGTTTTCGTTCTGCGCCTGGGCCGCCGCATAATGGGAGGCCTCATCTGCCGATGATGCGGGATGTGTGGATGTGATTAATCATATCACGCTCGCAGCTAGCGGCTAGCCGCTAGCCGGCAGGTGAAAGACGAAAGACTTAGGCGGCGAACTCGATGCAGACGAAAGACCTAGGCAACGAACTCGATGCGGACGGGTAGCAATTATAAACTTATTAATAAATGCAAATGAATTAACGTTTCTAATCGCACTCACTTTAAATGGTTGCAACTGCAGCAGCCGGTTTATTGCGTAGTTTCTTTAATTATATTTGCTGATTGTAAATTTATGGCTGAAGTGTCCTTCAACGAAAGATGCTGATTGTTTTTCTCCACCTGATTGCTCGCTCGTTTGGTTACTTGAATAAATTATGAAGTTTAATTTATGCTTAATGGTATGCGCACGTTCTATCACTTTTATGGTTGTTAATTTTCAATTTTACGTTACTAAATCTACACTTTTCGCGTTCCCATTGGAATTTCCTTGCACTGCTTTGCCGACGTCTTCGGGTTGGTTTTTTTTTTTTTCAGCTCGAGCGCGCTAACTTTTGAACGTTGTGAACGCCTCGGAGTGCGGCAAATAAATGAGAGCTGCGAACAGTTTGTAATTTGTTTTTTTCTCGTTTTCTTCTTAAATCAAAAATCAGTCGGTCGACGTCGCTGCCACTGCCACTGCTGCTGCTGCTGCTGCCGCTGCTGCCTCTGTTGCTGCTGTTGCTTCTGTCGTCATCAACGGCGGCCAGCCACTGGAAGTGCGAGCGTTCACTTGGCGGAGCCGAAGCCGAAGCTGGGCCTGTGTTGGATTTATTATTGTGTGAGGTCCAAGCCGATTCCAATGCAGATGCTGAGATGCCCAACTGGTTGCCGGATGGCAGATGATCGTCGGATGATGAGCGGGCCATAAATTAGCCAGTTTATTGTTTGTCCACTTACTGTTACAGTTGGCAATTGCACTTGGTGGGATTTGCCTGCTCCCCATTTGCCGCCGCCATTCGCTAAACAAATTCATCAGGCTCTGGCATTTCTCGACTCCCCGGGACCGAGACCAGAACTGGGCAGGAAATCCAACACCAAATGACCAGTCAGTCGGCTTTCGATTGGATTACACCTTGCCGCGACGGCTAGCCGCCTTAACCCTCGGCAAATCCAGATAAAATATGAAAAAGTGTCCACTTAAATATGTAGGTATTTTGTGGGTTAAGATTTTTGAATCTCTTTGGAAGCTGTTGACTGCTAATTTTGGCAAAACAAAGCTTAAATTTGTATGTATTTGCATAGATTTAAATCTTTACTCTCTTTAATTGGCTAACAAAAGTTTCAAGACTAATTGGCCCGATTCATTTGATTATGATTATCTTATTCCTTTATTTTAGATGATATATAATGCTAGATTTGTATGGCTTATGGCTCCTTTAAGCCACGTTCTCAGAATTAATAAATCAAGAGTTTATGCTAAATAATTTCAATTTCGTTTAGCCCCACGAAGAAGTATTTAAATTTAAAACATATCAATTAAGTAAGAGACTATGATTAGTGTTGAAGTTGCCCAGAGGGTTAAGGGCTTGGTTCTGACTCCGAGACAGGTCTACCTAAGAGCTCCTTTGTCTTTCCAATATTGTGCACAAATTAGTTACAAATGAACCTACGACAACAAAAGCCGTTGACGGTAACACGAAGCCCTGGTTGAGGTAGGGTCTACTCGCCAAAGTCTGGCTTATTGACAGGCCACCAGGCCACCAGGATCAGCTCTCCAGGTCGGAGAGCGACGTGCGTGTGGCGCTCCAAGGGATGTCTGCGTTTTGGCCCTCATCATAATTTAATTGGAACGAATGGCGGCGAATGGTGTTCGAGACATTTTTCTTCTAAACACCTTTGCGTGAGTTGTTGATGCTAATTGGGTGTATGGTGTGTGTGTTGCTGGGTGATTGAAAGAGGTGTACCTCGACCTTGCAGCAGGAGACAGCGACCGGCGCGACCAGTGACCCATTGAGCCAGATATAGCCACCATAAATCACGGTGAAAATTGTCATGAATTATGGCGAAATTTAGGCAAATTTGGGCCTTAATTAAATCACTTCTCTTGGAGGCACCGTTTTACGACCTGCTAATTAAAACAAGTAAAAGCAACTAGCAATTATATAAAGGCATTTCCACTCCACAAACCCAAACTTTCCCACCATCTTTCACCGGCTCCAGACCCCACACAGACTCTCTAAATTCGGGGCCCGAACAAAGCGAGTGACATAACACTACTAGCACAGCCAGGCAAATGCTGGAAAAGCACAGCTCTTCTCACTTCTGACGACCGTGTAAGACACTTTTAAATATTAATTAGCCGTGGCAGCAACTGCCGGCAATTAGGCCTCCTCAAGTGTGTGTTGAAGTGCGTAAGCTCTCGCATGTGCCAAATGGAAGCTATCTTGCCAAGACCAAATGGACTCTCTTCCAGATGCCAGTATCGACCCGTTCTCACAGCCAAACTGCACGCATTAGCTGCAAGAACAACGGGCAGATCAGGCCGGATCGGGCCGGGCCAGGCCAGGAGTAATTGTAATTGTTAACGATTAGACAACACAAATCACGAACAAGCTGCCGAGCATCTATATATATAGCTGTATCTGTATCTGAAGCGCCTCCGTGTGCATCTGTATCTGTCTCATTTCCAGCGCCGGCCGTGTGTGCGAACCGAGTTTTAGGCATTATTAAGAGTAATATGTTTAATGCTGACGGAAGCAATACAAGTAGATGGCTCTGGCACGGGCACGGGTCTCCAGACAGATAGCTCTGTGCACTGTCACAAAAACAACTAAAGAATTTAATAATTACAGAATTTAGACAAGCTTTCTTTGATTTTCACTTTCTGTGGACTTTTCTTTTTTCCTATACAACGTTTAAACCTAAGTAAGGAATTACTATCAATCTAAGTCTAAGACTAAGTAGCTCGTTGATTCTCTAACAAAAGTACACGAACGTTTTGTCTGTAGTTGGAAAATCCCATTGTTCTGTCTGTGCTTAAACAATACATATTTGCATAAAAGTTATTAGAATAGCAAACAAACCATAAACATCTTTTACAGACCCATAAGGAACTCTCCTCATATAGTAGATATTATAATTTTCCCCTGTGTAGCATCTGCCAGCCCATCCAGGCCCATTTAGCCAGTGTCAGTCCCTCAGTCAGAGCCAGTGTCTCGGTTTCAGTCTCTTGGCTCTGTCTTGGTCTTCGGGCCAAGAGTGACAGACACACACTCTTGGCTGCTACTGGCGCTTGCGTGTTTGGCTACTGAATTTTTAAGCATTCGCCAGCACGCCGCGGCGTCTGAAGTCTAAGGGGTCTAAGGCTTCATTTACATTGGCAACGAACGTTTTAATTAGCCGCTTATAAAGAGACAACAACTCGACGGCGGGATCCATTTAGATGAATGGCGGGAACACCCACAGCCGCGGCGAGCCGCACTACGTCACAGCTAAGACGACTAATCAGTCGGCTTAAATCGCAGCGGTTATATATAGGCCAATTATAGCGAATCTTTTATTGTCGATAAATTCGCAGGTTCATTAAACCCGCATACCATAAAACTGACTCAGGCACTTGGGCCTTTGTCCGTAGTCGAGTTTTGGCTTTTATCACTCTTGGGCGGGGTGCTTGGTGCGTCTGGCATGTGGTGGACACCAACCAAGCATCGGATCAGTCCATCTCACCTGCCGGCAATGCACTCGGAATGAAGTTGTCGGCTTACGCAACGCAATGTTAACCATCCCGATTTGTGCACTTGGCATTTCTGAGAGCTGGCTCCCGGCTGGATCGGGGTCAGGCTGCCTCCACGTCTGCGCGCTCGAGACTTTCATCGAAAGTCAAATATTTGTGGAGCACACAAAAGAAAAGTGTAACGAAAGGAAAAGACCAGCCACCAGGCACCGGCCATCGGTAGATTGTCAGCCGCAAAATTCAATATTTGCTCATCCGTTCCAAAACGTTTAGCGAATTCTTCGCGGGTATTGTGAAAGTCCCCGGGGGCAGGGAGCACGGCAGGTTCAAATGGGCGGAGCAGCACTGGCCACCGAACGGGGGCGATTGGCTGCCAATTGGAGTGGGTCTATTGAGTCATAACCAAAAGCATCGAGTGCTTCGGAGAAAGAGCTCTTGTGGCAGAAGGCAAGAGTGAGTGATTGGGTAAATAGGAGAGTTGTCAAAGACACAGTTGAGGGGAATCCCCGCTTAATCAAAGTCTTGTCGTGTTCTAAGTGAACCAGTTACGTTTGTTATGTCATTGGCTTAACAACTGAATTGGATTTGTTCTTTAGTTTTGATTAGAAAATAGAATGCTTAAGATCATGTTCAGGCTTCTCTATCTCTAGCAAGTAATTATTCCTAACCCACGTTAAGCTATATCACAATCTGATATAGATCTCTTCGATCCTCGGATTTATGCCCGCCATAAAGTCAATTCGCAAAACTTTCCACCTAAACAACAATCAGAGCAAGCGATGGATTGATGAACGGATTGAGTAGGTTGCTTAATGATGGCTTTATGGCCTTTTCCAGTGGCTGGAAGATTTTAACACGTCGCCGGCCGTCAAGTGGCGAAAAAAATTCTTTGGCTTTTCCACATTAATGATCGAGAAGTTCGTTTTAGTGATTGGAAACCAGTTGGCCAGTAAAAAGGAAAAGCAGACGCAATGGAAACTATAGTATACCATATAACCCGATGTTTGTATTGTAATTGCGTTAAACGCATTAATTAGCCAGCAAAACGGACGGGAGAGAGAAAGAAATCATTGGAAACAACGTTAATTACCACGACGGCTTATATTGTTTCGGCTGCGCACCAGAGGCCGCGATAGCGAACTATTATTTCAATTGGAATATAATTTCGTGAGTGCGGGCATTGTCCATAAATATTTGCCATCTTTAGCGGTGCCTGCGGCCCCTGATGGTTCGCAAAAATAATCTTTACTCGGCCCACGGCCAAACCCATCTGGCCCGACCTTGAGAACAGAAACGAGCCATTAATGGCCACACTCTGCTCTGGGATGCCCTTTCCGTGACGATGGTCGTGGTGTCAATAAACCTGGGTTCCGGGGAATCCATCTAGTCAGCATCCAGCATCCAGCATCCTCCACACATCCCATCTTATCGCCGGGCCAGAGATCATCCAATGGCGACACTTAAGCTGTTATCAATGTATCTATTTTCATTGCGTTTTTATACTGCCCAAACTGGCCATTACGAGTCTGCAGGCGAGGCCGTAAAAATTTAATTTCACTGAAATGTGATTAGCATCTCGGTTTCCAGAGCATTGTCTCTCCGTCTATTTTTAGTTAACAGTAGCAGAAAAAGGGTAAAATAACTTGAAAAAGAAAGAATATCCAAAAATAGAACACGACGAGGATGGGATTCGAACCCACGCGTGCAGAGCACATTGGATTAGCAGTCCAACGCCTTAACCTCTCGGCCACCTCGTCACATGCGGCCTTGGGAGCCAAATGCTGCTTTCGTGCACCGCTTGCTTTGCCACCAAGCAGTGTGGCAAGGCAGAGAGTTCTTAGTGCTGGCAGTTTATTCTCATGAAGATAGATTTTAATTCAGAAGTTAGTTCTGTAGTTGCTAATGTGTAAACATATTAAAATGTGCATTTTTGTTGTTGAAATATTTGAAGGAACTACAAAAATAAATACTAAAGCAGTCACATACACAAATTTATGTTCTAATGCTAGCGAGTACTGCTTGGGTGCTGTTAATAATAATGTGCTGCACTCAGACCTTTACCTCGTATTTATTTACTTTGAATTACATATGTTTAATAATTAAATATAAGCTTTTTTTCTAAATTCATCTTCTACTTAATAAAACATTTACTAATTAATTGATTTTATTATTACAATGTTCTTTTGTCTGTTAACACTGCTTGCTGTCGATAACACCGTGCTCTTTGGCTTCGCTCAGAACTAGTGCGGCGTTGGACTAAGGCGCATCACCGGACGAGGTGGCCGAGTGGTTAAGGCGTTGGACTGCTAATCCAATGTGCTCTGCACGCGTGGGTTCGAATCCCATCCTCGTCGAACAAACTTTTTGTTTTTTTTTTATTATTTGCTAATGAAAATATATTTTGTTTAATAACTATTTATTAATTTAAGCCACAAATTGTAATAAATATTCCGTTTACATGAGAACAAGGCAATTTAATATATTTGTTGGGCTGGTTTTTTTTCGCAATGAATTCTTTGTCGCAAATTTAATTTTACGAATTAAATAAGGACCTTTTTCTCATGATGTACCTATACGATTCGAAGAAAAGTATTCGCAACCCTTATTTCAAAAAACGATCTGAGGCGGGTTATTTTATGAGGACGAGGTGGCCGAGAGGTTAAGGCGTTGGACTGCTAATCCAATGTGCTCTGCACGCGTGGGTTCGAATCCCATCCTCGTCGAGAACTCTTTTTGGGTTTTTTTGTAAAGAAATGTCCTTTTTTCTGAAGAATATCCTTTAGAGCTAAACGGGTTTTCTCGTAATTTAGTGAGTTGTGATTTGTATGAGCCGTAATTTACAAAATAATAGAATTAAAAAAAAATATTTATTAAAACAAAAAGTCGCCTTTCGACGAGGATGGGATTCGAACCCACGCGTGCAGAGCACATTGGATTAGCAGTCCAACGCCTTAACCTCTCGGCCACCTCGTCATCGGACTCTTCTCAATTAAAACCCATTCTAGTAAAAAGAGGTATCTCTTTTCTAGCCTCTTATCAAAGAACTAGAAACTAATGGGAGTATCGACAGATAGTGATAAGCAAGTATTTCATTCATGGCAGCCACGCTGAGCGGAAGTTTTCAGTGAACTCTCAATTGTTTGTTCGTTAATTGTGTCAATGGAATTGGCAATAAATAAATTGCAAGCACAGCAATTAAGCTTCTGAAGATGTATGTGTTTGCAGGGGTTCTTCAGTTGTTTGCAGTTAAAGAAAGTAGCTGAGTGCGGCGGCCCATGTGGGGGCGATATCTTAAGTGGGGCTTAGGGTTTTACAAACAAATACTTGCTGGAATAGTCGGGTAGTTGAGACTGCGGAATCCTTTCAGTTAAAGTAAATAGAGCTTGCCTCTGTACAGGGTACTTCTTTGTCTGTATTCTGCTCTAATATTCGCCGCGTAATTTGTGTACTTAGCCCGCGTCTGAAGGAGGGCGACTTCCTGAGGGGTTCGTTCGGTTCTCAATAATTCAGATTCTCGGCGGTGGCGGTCGTGCCGCTTGTGACCCAGTTCCCTCTGTTGATCTTCCGTCTTCTTGGCTTCGATTTCTTTTTATATCTCCCTCTCTTTTGGTGTAAAAAACAAAAGTGGTTTACTTTAGATGGGCCATGCTCGAGCGAGTGTGCCGGGGGCCGGGAGCCAGGGAGCCGGGAGCCGGGAGCCAGGGAGCCAGGGAGCCGAGAGCGATGACGATGATGCTGATACTGATGATGATTTAATACGAGAGCTTCTTCAGCCTTTTAAATACGAGTAAGTAAGTAGTACTGGCCATCAGCACCCGCCGTAGTGGCCGCCAGAAGCAGCAGCAACTGCGGCATTTTGTTTGGGCCATGTTTGTGTCCAGGCTGTCAGTTGGTGTTAATGAACCCTTGTAGCCTGATAGCTGTTAGTTGTTTACGTTCCGAATGCCGATACGACGATAGCAATGCCAATTTTACACCAAGAGAATCGAGGGAAAAGGTATTTCTCGATATATTTATTGAAAATATATCCAAACCTTATTACTTTGTGAGGAAATAACTAATAAAATTATAAAGATATTTGAAGAACCTGATACACATCACATAATTATTATAATACATATATTTTCAATTGAAATAATAAAAAAAAATATATAAACCCCCCAAAATGAAAACCAAAATCGTTTCCAGACTTCGACTTACTGGATTTAGGATCCGTTTTTTCGCCAGTGTAGCGGCGACATTGTCACCTAACGTGGCTTCGTTAGGAAAGTGGCCAAGTTTGATGATCCGCAGGCACGCGCGTTTTATATTTAGCCCCACACCAGAGAAACGCCTCCTGCCTCCTCCCGCGACGGGCGATCGGCGATCCTCGCGGGGCTAGTCACGTGCACAAGGACATTCCAAGGCTAATTACGTGTGGCATGGGGTTTGGGGCTTGGCCAGGCCAGGCCTGGCTTTGGGGCTTGGACTAGGGCCTGGGCTTGGTGTAATACACACATACAACACGAACCGTTCATTATTGTCGTCGCTTGTTCTTGCAGCCGCCGCAATCTGCGGCATGTATCTGTATCTTTTGCATCTGCGTGGATGTCGCTGAAGTGGCAGTAGCTGCAGTTGCAGTTGCAGTAGCCGCTTAATTAGCTGCGTAATTTATTATTGGTCTAATCTCAACGCCGGCGCCAACGCCGATGGCTTTGACAAATAAACAAATTATTCATATTAGAATATTAATAATGCCCGGCAGCGGCATCAGGAGGAGGGCTTATCTGCCCATCTGGAGCGCTGTGCCTGCCATAATTATGACCTGTTTGACAGATGGCTCCGCGCGAGGAGGGAGCTCTGGCGCTCGCCTTGACTCACGCCGGGGTTGGACGGGTAATCGTTATGCGGACAATAAAGATGCACACACTAAATATGTAGGCACGCCGATGCAATCGCACAATTATGCCCAATTATGCAACTGGGAAGAGATCTTTAGATGTTAAGATCTTCAGGAGCAGAAGCAGCAGCAGGTGCTGGGCGCTAGATGGAATGCCATGCGGATATCATTGACTAATGAGCCCATCTCCGACTCCATCTCGGACTCAGACTCGTCGCGTTCTTTTGCGCTGTCATAAAAATTAAAATGCATAATCGCGGGCGTTGCTCGGAGGGTTACTTGTTACTTGTGCTTAAGACAGAGGTAATTAACATTGCTCGCGATTTCCAGCAGCAATTGCATGTCCACGTCCATGTTTAGTAGCGCCTGTGCCCACAATGTGATACTTGCAGATGTTTTACCATGGTTCGCATCGAGGGCTGAGGCTAATTAAGCCAGAGAGTTTAAGCCGCCAGCAATTAGCCGATTTATCACTTGCCACAGAACCACCAAATCATGGCCCGCAGATCGCTGAGAACAGCTTGGCAAATGCAAACAAACTTGCGGCCGCGCACTTAACTTCTGCGCATGCGCAGCGCCGTCAACGTCGACAGAGAGCCACTCAGCCAGCTCAAGCCACTGGGAATGCGCGCGGATTCTGGCCAGGCCCATATATAAAGCCGCGATTCTGGCCGCGATCACACTCATTTCCAGTTGAACGCGCCTGCCAAGCAGTGGCCCCCCCATTGGAATCGCTGGAATCGCTGGCATCCCGTAGCAGGACTCTGATCCCATTAAGTAATCATCGATCTCGGGTCTATTTGCTGTGAACAAGGTAAAGTGGAGGAGGAAGTGGAGAAAGTGACAGTAGGGGGAAGTGTGAAAATTTTGCAATATTTAATTAATTAATTATAGACTTTGAAAGTTAAGAAGGTAATACAAATTTAAGAACATTAAGTTTATTTGGTTTTAATATTTAAAAAGAATTTAGAACTTCAAGCTTATTTGATTTTAATATTTTGTAAGACATAAGGTTCAGCTTCTATGGGATTTTATGAGTCTCAATATAGTTATTTCTTATTTGTTTTATTTGATTTTAGAGGAGTTTCCATCTATTTTATTGTCCTTAGTTTGGAATTAGTTAATAATTATGGGATCTGATAAATCAACGATTTAAAAAGATATTTCTAAAATGGTTAAAAAAAGGTTTAGTCAATTACAAAAGAGAACATCTTAATCAAAATGTTTAAATAGAATACTTGAGTAGATTCAAGGTGACTTAAGACTATGGAGATATATAGAGAATAACCTTTCCTAGGTCAGGAAATTTTTCTCAATATTTACTATACAATTAGCAAACTTAAAATTAAAGAACAAATTTCAAAGACCCTCACATTTAATGCAGAATTATTATATACATATAATAATATATAGTCTACCCAGCCCGAGAGCTAGTTTCCCCGCCCCAATCCTAACCAGCCGTGGTAAACCCAGGTGCTGGCCACATTTTTCCGTTGCTTACCTCAGAGAAAATCGGTGGAAAATCCGCTCGTTGCGCAATTGGAGTGTGAGAAACTAGCTCGAGGCATGCAAATCGGCTTCACTGGTTTGGGGTCAGGCGGAGATCAGCGGCAGCAGCAGTGGATTCTCAACCCCAATGATCACTTTGCAGTTACCACCGGAGATGGGCAACCACATGTGGAGCGTCTTCCTCGGCCTGCTGCTGCTGGAGCAGCTGGTGGCCCAGTCGATGGCAGCCAATCTGGCGCAGCTGGTGAAGAAGCAGAGCCAGCAGAAGCAGGGCCAGCCAGTCCTCCAACTGCAACAGCAGCATCAGGCTGGACAGCCACAGCAGCAGGCTGGGCAGCAGATCCATGCCCAGCAGTATGTCCAGGACGAGCACCAGGATCTGAAGTCGGAGGAGGAGGAAGACCACGATCCCTACCAACTGCTGCAGGAGGCGAAGCAGGAGTCCAGGCTGCCTAGTACCGCCAACTATCCCTGGAGTTCGTATGCCGCTGCCCAGGGCATTCCCCCGAATCCCTACGAGGCCATGCCCAAGATGTTGCCCTTCATTGGCTATGCCCAGCCGGTGCTCATCCCATTTCCCCTCTACCTGGCGCCGGATATGTTCTATCCCGCCTTTCCAGCAGGTTCCAGCAACGACCTCGAGGATGTGGTGATGTCGAGATCGGCAGGTGGACGGCGTCCGACCGGTGGCCATCCGTCCCCCGCCCGCAACTCACCCATTTACTACGTCCGGCTGCCGCCGACGCCGTACATGTTTGTGCCCAATATGCCGACGGCTCCGTTTGGCGGAGGATTCTCGCCGCTGCTCACCTACCAGCCCATGCCCTCGTTCTCCGCCTACGGATCCGTGTTTAACCTGCCCGTGAACTTCCTGGCCAACGGCAAGCCCTCGGGGATTTACCAAGTAGATGGATCCCCGGGCGAGGGCTTGGGATCATTGTCACCAGGTGGCTTCGGAATGCGACCACCCACGCCCACCAATCCCTTCAGGCCCATGTCGTCGTCTCCTTCGGTGGGCGGCTATGGGGGTTCCCCGCAGAGCTTCGGCCTCGCCTCGATGCCCGTGCCCCAGCAGGACTCCAAGCTGACATCCCTGAAGCGCCCCTTCGTGTTCAACGGTCGTCCCGAGGACATCTACATCCTGCCCAACAACCTGAGTCCTCTGTACAACGAACCGAGCTACTACTGAGTGCACCGACTGCCCCTGGCTGTGGCACCAACTAAAAAGTATTACAGATCGCATTTACTAGATCCTAGACTAAGTATTGCTGCTTGGAAATAATCGTAAAAAATATATCTATCTTTGGTAACTCATCATCTTGTGCTCTTGGTTAAGGGAAAGGTCGGGGGATTCTTTCAACTCCTCGGAACTAGAGCTCTGAATTACTAAAACTTGCAGACATAATAGACCTATATAATCCTTTATAATAACTGGTATATTTTTGGCCAAAAATATCAGATGGGTAAATAATAAATTAATGTTATAATATCCTTAACACTCGAGCTTCTCTGACTTGGCCAAAGCGCTCACGTTAGAGGGGAAGACTATATACTAAGTATACATATATGCGTTAATCCTAGACGAACGGAGTGTCCCGCAATCAGTCACCGATGGCGGCCACCTGGGCTATTTTCCGCCTTATATATTCCTGATCTCCCAAATTAATGGCGGCGCCTACCAAGCCTCCCGTATTCAAGTCGAACTCGTAGACTCGCGGCACGCAGTTGGGAATGTTGACCTTTTCAATGGCCTCATTGGAGATTCCTGTAAAGGATAAATAAGGATTAATTAAGGACATAAATTAAACAGAGAAACTAACATTAAAAGAAGGCATTAATCTATTAATTAAATAATATTTTAATGATATTTTAGATAGAAACTTTATCTCATCTTTAAAGTTACCAGAAATCAAGTTCCTAGACTCACCCTCGATGTGCTGGACCAGGGCTCGGGCCACCGTACCGTGGACACACATCAGCACTCGGGTGCCCTTGAGCACCTCCTGCTTGACCTCCTGCCAGACGGGCCCCACTCGGTCGACGCACATGTGCAGGGACTCGGAGAACGGGAACGTGCCAGCCGGAATCTCGTCGAAAATGGGATTACTGCAGATGGTATAGTAGTAGCGGTTGTCCTCCTCGATGGGCGGCGGTATGCAGTCGTAGCCGCGCCGCCAGGCCTGCACCTGGGTCTCCCCATACTGATTGGCTATCTCCCGCTTGCGGTGGCCCGTCAGGTTGCCATAGTGCCGCTCGCACAGACGCCAGTCCTCCTTGATTGGCACGTAGGCGCAGTTGATCTTGCTGAGGATCAGCTCGGCGGTCTGGCGGGATCTGCTCAGCACCGAGGTGTAGACGACATCGAACTCTAGCTGCGACTGGCTGATGGCAGGAATGGCCACCGTTAGAGCCTCTTGGACGCCTAGAAAGGGATACAGTAAGGTCAGCCAGATTGAGGATTGAATATCACCTCAAAACTCACCGAACTCGCTCAATGGGGCATCGTGCCAGCCGCAGAACTTGTTCTCTATGTTGAAGGTGCTTTCGCCATGCCGCAGTACCACCAGGCGATTCGTCTTCGTCATAAATTGGGAACTACAAGGGAGGGAAGTCAAGGGAGTATTAGTTGGAATCTTAAGCGACGAGATACTGTATTTTATTCAACTTTGTAATAGATTTAATATAGAAATTATTATCTTTTCCTGGGCCTACTTTACTTCATTTTAAAGAATCTGGGGACTAAATAAACGTTCACTTTAACCCGAACTTTCTTGTACTTTTTATATTTTTTGCTTATTTTCTGTAGATCTTATAAGCGATATATCACTGTACTCTCCGCGATTCCTATTGAAGAGCATTATCTGTGGGCTCCTACTTTACTTCATTATAAACAAACTGAAGTTTAAATTAACGATCACTTTGACTGGAACTTTTTTGTTATTTTTATATATTTTTTGCCTATTTTCTGGAGGTCACTTGAGCGATAGATCCCTGTAATCTCCACGCTCTCTATTGCAGTAGCACTTTGTGCTTTGTGCATTATCTCTAGGGCCTTTTGTTTGGTTTATCCAGCGGTTTACGACCAGCTTAACCGCCAGATAAGCAAAGGCGGCGATGACTGCAATCAACGGTACCTCATGGCGGAGTTCGGTGACTGGCGGGCGTGTGGACGAACGTGTGTGCTCACCTCGACGCCGTCCGGATGCGATTAAAGCGCGGTCCAGCCGCGCACTCGGTCGAACCTCCAAACCGCCGAACCTACGAAACTCCGAATATCCGAGAACGCGGCGGCGCGCATTCCGCAAATATTTTCGGCTAGTGTATCTGATAGATACAAGCGCGCGCTCGCTCGCTCGCTCGCTGGCCCAAACATGACGAGACAAAAACGGAATATAATTCGCATTATCTGATGTCCAGACGGCAGCATAATCACACACACGCACACCACCACCACCGCCGCCAGTCACTCGCACACAGATACTCCGTCCGCGTTCGCTGTTTTCGTGTTTTGTGTTTTGCTCGCCCCATTCTCTGTTTGTATCTCAATCCGCACGAGTATCGGGCTCTCCGTCGCAGTCTGGTTCCCAGATTCTTGCATGTGGCTCGGATGTCGAGCCGTGTCCGCGCCTAATGCCGCGACCGCCCGCCCCCCGCACACATTCCATTCATATATATCGGCCAGATACCCAGATTCAGCTTCAGATTCAGCCTCAGATACTTCCTAGACGTAAACAAGCGACCGCCCACGCCCACACACCCGAGCCGTTGCCGCCGATACTTACGCCTGAGATTCGCGCATTGTTTGTGTCGCTCGGCGTTTGTGTTTTTTTGTTAAAGTATCTTTTTTTGTCGTGAGCTGGTGATCTGTTGTCGTCGGGCCTAGATACGTTACAGTTTGCTCTTCAGAAACTTGAAGAAGACCATGCCGCCCGCCGCCAGAGGTTCTTCCTGTCTATCCGAGATGTCGTTGCCGCTGCCGCTGCCGCTCCGTTCCTGTATCTTTCGGATGCCACCTCGCACTAAGCCCGATTCTTATTGGCAAAAACAATTATATCGCGTCGCAGTTGTTTCGTCGCTTCGCCGCTTCGTCGTTAGCCGATGCCGATGTCGATGCCGCCAACAGCTGATTGCTGGCTTTTACGCTCAATTTGGGATCGGGACTGGGGAAAATCAATATTAACTGAAATTTTTGTGCCTTTTGGCTTTTGTTATTGTGACATAAAAGCTGATTTAAAACGAACTGTCAACTTATACAAGGCGTATTTTGCTAAAAAAAAACAATGAGGCTGCAAAGAAAAAAAAGAACGTAAATGCATATTAAAAGTTCATTCTGTTTTTACTTCGATCTTGCGTATTTAGCATCCAAGAACTACCAATAATTACCTGTTGTGGAGGTCAAAAATAACAGCTAAATCCGGGGCAATCAAGATTTAAGGTATTTGCATCGATTAAACATCAATAATACTTCGTTTTTGTGATTAATTGGGAAGAATATCAAGCTGATATCAAGCTGTTCCTAAAATATCTTTTTTATATAATTTATATTTAAATACAAGTTTGATCCTTAAGCTTTAGTTTAAATATCCGAATGTATAAAGTCTACATTTTAAATTTACAATTTAAATTAAAAAGGTCTGTTTCTGATTTAAGTTATTTTTATCGTTTAATCATCGATAATTCTTCGTTTTTGTGCTTAATATCAAGCTGATTTATTTAATATGTTCCTACATATTTCTTTTATATTTAAATATGATTTTTAATCTTCAGTTTTAATATCCAAATATAGGTTTTGGGTCTACATTTTAAATTTATATTTTAAAATAAAAAGTTCTGCTTCTGATTGCAGTTATTTTTATCATTTAAGCCTTGATAGTAATTCGTTGTTGTGCTTAATTATGTATAATATCAAGCTTTTTTATTTGATATATTTCTTTTATTTCTATATATTTAATTCCCATTTATATATGATCTTTAATTTTAGGTTTAAATATCCAAAGCCTCCATTCTTAATTTAAAATTCAAATAAATAAGTCTGCTTCTTAATCCAATACGCTTAACCATCTGCCACGCGCAGTCTGCCTTTAATTTTAGCTGAAAAATTGTTAAATAAACTCAGCTGAAATCTGTTCGAAGCTCGAGTGCATTGTAAAATTAAACAACAAAAACAAATAAATAAAAGCCATGTTCTATATTTTAATTGTGCGATGCATGTGGAAATAATAGTAGGAAACGCTGCGAATTCCGCAGCTGCAACTGACATATAGCCCAGAAACTGGATCTCAAGAGGCTGCAGCGGCTTACCTTTCCAAATTAAATCGTAGTCCAAGGACTGACTCCTAAGAAGATGTCAGAGAAAAAGATCATAACAAACATGATTTATTTATGGTAATACAAAAAGAAACACCTTACAGAGCCTATTGAATAATTACTACTGGTTATGTTAGTTTTTACTTGTTAGTAATAGGTATTAAAATATGTCAGCATTTCCTACTACGGACATAATCAGATCCAAGAATGTAAGGAAATACCTTAGGCATTCCACGTATTCGTCCTTCAACCCCATTGTCAGGCCAGTCAGCTGGAATTTTTCCAATAACTTTTATCATTGCAGTTGCAGTCTTCAAACTGATTTATTTCGAAGCTAAGGAAATGCTCGAAAAACTAGCACCCATAATACAAAGTAGAACGGAAATACTCAAAAATCCAGATATTATAGTAATATCTGGGATCTCATGCTGTCACCACCGAAGCAGCTTTTTCAATTACGAGTATTATTCGGTAACGGAGTACCAGGTAACCGTCCCGTCGAGTCGAGAGATAGCCATCTATTGCTGCTCCGTCGAGCGTTTGACAATGTTGCTCTCGGCAAAGCCAAGACTGCGGCGGCCCTTTTGGCCACCGTTGGTATAAAGGTTTTGGCCCAGGCCGCGGCGGCTCAGTCTGCAGAGCAACGTGCGTGGATACCTTTGACTCGACACGGGGTTTTTCTATTTTTTGTGTGCAAAAATCAAACTATTTGGACTATTTTTTTATCGAGGCAGCGTGCAGGGTGCAGCGGGTGGCCAGGTGGAAAATGCACTTTCCGGCTTTTGATGAGTTCTATCAGCGATTTCTGCTTCTGCTGCCGTTCGTCCCCAGTGAGTATCGCCAGACTTGGACTATCTGCAAGCCAGTGAGGTGTGTCGTGTCCGAGGCCCACAATACGCCAGTGGATCTCCTTGATATTGAGACGCCGCCAGTCTGCAGTCTACGGTCTCAAGTATCCAGCCTCCAGATCGGAACTCTTAGACCGGAAACGCTATGTACGTGACCAAAACCTGGCCTACTATTGCGCAGCTCCTAGCCCCATAAGGGAATTTATGAGCCATCCCCAACCGAACTGAACCCTCGCTCGTATGTCACACTCGACGCCCATAAAAACTGGCGCATCGCGGTCCATCTAATGGATAGCAAACAACCTGGTGGCTTGTAAATAATAACAATAATTAAATTTACATCCACAAATGCTCCATGAAAGCCAATGAGCGCGTCAATCTTGGGGGCGGAGTGGATGTCGAAGTACCAGCCAACCATTGTCATCCGAGCGGCGTGTGCGATCCATCGGTTGGAACAATGTAAACAAAGCCAGATGCCACGGCCTGGGACCCGAAATCAAGCCATTATGGAACGCTTAGACGTAATCCTAGGGTGCTCTTGCAAAATTGCAGCAATTGGGAAGACGTTTTGGGAAATTTGCAACCCCAGAGCGAGCTAATTATTAATTTCCCTTTCAGATTTCAGATCCGACGATCGGACATTCACCTACGACGCTCCCGATAAGTGGCGACTAACCTTTCCAGCGTGCGGGGGCCTGGACCAGTCTCCTATCGCGATCAGCCATCGGAAGGCCATCTCTGTGGATTTGCAACCACTGGAGTTTGGATTTTACGACGAGCCCTTCGACAACCTCGTGACTATAACCAACAACGGGCACTCGGGTATTTATGGGAATGAGTTCTTGAAATAATCCAAAACTTAAAAATCCTTAATTAAGTGGAATTTGAGGTCCCTTCGACGGTTTATGGAAGGCAACCCTATGTGACCGGAGGCCTCTTGACCGACTGCTACGAGGCCGAGTCCGTGCACTTCCACTGGGGATCGCCACAGTCCAAGGGATCGGAGCATGTCCTTGATGGCCGTCGGTTTGACCTGGAAATGCACATTGTCCATCGGAACAACAAGTATCTGGATTTGAGGCAGGCGCAAAACTACAGCGATGGCATTGTCGTCCTGGCAGTGCTCTTTAAGGTGGCCAGGGTGAGTGAACCTCAAGTGAAGGTGTCCGGGCAACTGGCTCAGCTCCATCCTTTCCAGACGGGTCCGGCATTCTATCAGCCTGGCCTCAGCGAGGTCTTCGGCTCGCTGCTCCACCTGGGCAACTTCAACAGCAGCTACACGCTGCCGGAGCAGCTCAGCTTGGGCCTGCTGCTGGGCAGCCTGGACAGGGGCGACTTCTACACGTACAGGGGCTCCCTGACCACGCCCAAGTGCTCCCCGGTTGTGCAGTGGCACGTATTCGGCGATGTGCTGCCCATCTCGCACCAGGAGCTGCCCAAGTTCTGGCAGCTGCGGGATCAGCGGAGGCGTCCCCTGCTCAACAACTTCCGGCCGCTGCAGTCGCAGGAGAACAGGCCGATCTTCCACAGGAGACCCTATGTGGAGCAACTGCTGCGGGAACCCCTGCAGCTGCAGGAGCTGATATGGTTATAGCCGAGAGCTAGAAAAGGATGCTACTTTATTTTTAATAAAAAGAAAAAAATCCAAATAATTAAGCTGGCAGTGATTACATCGGGGGATTCGAGATGCCGGTGCTGGAGGAGGATCAGTCCCTCTTGTAGCAAGCCAGGTAGGAGGCCAGCAGGCCGATCTGCAGGGCGCAGAGGATCTTGGCCAGCGCGGGCGTGCGGGGCACTCCCGAGGGCATCTGCAGCGAGATGGGTCGCGACACGGCCCTCACCTGCCTGGGCAGGGCGGCCAAAGGCTTCACCTGGACGCTGGCCACCAGAGGGCCGTGGTTCTGAGTCAGAGTTCTTCGCGAGGGAGGCCACCTGATCGCCGGAGCTATGTGCTTAGCTGCCGGCATAGCGCTCATCGTGTGGTACTCGTGATCCCGGACATCGAAGGGCGGACGTGGCACACGCACTCGGGGATTTATGGGAGGATTGAAAGGCGGCGACACCACCACCTTGCGACGCTGATGGCTCAGGCCCTGGTCGTCCCTCCTGCCGATATTATCGTCGAAGCTGGTGTCCATCGGGGGCTTTGCTTCAAGATCCGGGTCCTCGGTGAAGGGATTCCGGCCCCTGAAGTCCACCTGGCGATCCTTTCCCTTGCGGATGACACTGTTCGACTTTCTGCCAGGTCTGGTCAGCGTTGACTTTTGGTTTTCCAAGAATTCCCGGTTCTCATCTGATTTTGGCGTGGTAGGACGTCCCTCGGTGCGAGTGGTTTCCTGAGGTCCTGGCGAAGTCCTCATCTTCTTTGCTGGAGGTCTGGAAGTTTCCCTTCCACGCTTCGATGGCGGCTCCCTTGGTGGTTCAGCCTTGGAGCTCTTCTTGGCCTCAGGCTCCATCTGGTCCAGGATGGCCTCTTCCGGCTGCATTCCCTCATGGACGTGCCCAAACTCGACGGGCGGCTCATTAGTGCGCTGGGGCTGCAGTTTCCTCGGCCTGGCCGGCCTGGTTTGGGGAAACGTCTGAGGAACAGAGCCCGGCTCAGTCTGGATGTCGGGCGTACCCTCGCGGAAATGCTTCCTAGGAGATGGCACTTTAATGGGCATCGGAATGGAAGGTTCATGCGTGATGCGCTTATTGTCAGATTCGGTCTCGAGGTCCTTTTCCTCGCCCAGTTCCTGATGGGACCCTTCCTGCCGACCGGCATCCATGTCCCGCTGCAAGGCTTGTGTCAGCTGAGCGTTCAGCATGTCCAGCTTCTCCTGATCCGACTTGCTGAGAGTTTCGTCCCTTTCTCTAGCCTGGAAGTCGGCTAGGGGCTCGTTGGTATCGTTCACATCATGGTTAAGCATCCAGTCCCATTCGTGGTGACCAGCCTTCTTGTTTCTGAAGTGGCGCACGTTGACCTCTTGGAGGTTTTGATGGGGCTTGCGATCACCCACAGTGACCGGTCGCTTCTCGTCCTCCGCTTCGCCGGCCTCCATGCTCTGAGCCCGCACTTGAAGCTCTGCTTGGTCTACATCCTGCTTGGCATTCTCCTCCAACTCGGCTCGGGATGTGGAGAGCTGCTGGGAATCCTCCTCAAGGTTTTCTTTTAGTTTCTGCCACTGTATCAGATCCTCAAGCTCCATCATTTCCTTGGTGGAAGTTTGGTCCTTCTGCTCAAGAGCTGGTACCTCATCCATGGCAGCCTCTACATCATGGTGGAGGCGCAGCTCGGCAAGGTTCTCTTGCTCCAGAGGCTCATCCAAATTGGCCAGCATACGCTCATTGGGGGCCTCTGTTTCCGCTTTAATTGCGGGCTGCTGCTGCATTTCTGTGGCTTCGTCTGGGGATTGATTCTCATCCACTTTGAATCGAGCAAAGGGTGAGTTCTCTTCCTCCAGCCGACTTTCGGCAATTAGGGTGTCCATTTTCTCGTTATTCCCGAGAGCTTCAATCGTTTTTCTGATGGATTTTATGAGATTTTCCTGCACCTTTAAGTTGGCGTCAACTTGGTCAGCGTTGTTTGCTTCCAGCCTGGCAGTTTCCGAACTCCTGAAGGCCTTCTCGTCATCCATTAGCTCGCTGGTTTTCTCGCTACTCAAGTCCAGGACATCGGAAGAATCATTCGTGCGTCCATTTTGCATGTAGTTGGATGAAGAGTCCAAGAATTCATGCCCATCAATTTCCCCTTTGCCCGATCGGGATGATATCACCGATTGACTAGACATTTCTGGCGCCTCCTCCAGCAGAAGACGCACTTGCCGACCGCCTTCGTTGGCTTCCATCTTGAAGGCCACCTGCACGTTGCCTTCCCGAATTTCATCCCGAATCCTAGAGGCATTCTCACTCAGTCGACTGGGTATGTCCTCGGTCTCGATGGGAGATTCCTCGGCAACCACTTGCCGCCCCAACGTCCCCACCTTGTGGTCGTCGAGCTGCGACCAGTCGTCCATTATCCTCAAGTTCTTGAGATTCGGGCTGTTCGCCTCAGCTAGAATCCTGTCCAGACAAGACCTCAGTTTGGGCAGAGTGTCCGCCACTTGGTTCAGTACACTGTCCTCCCCAGGCGCTGACTCATTGCTCAGTAAGTGGGAAATGGACGAGCTGCTGTAGGTGGGATAAGGTTATACAAATATTTCCTCTGTCGTATAGAAAACTGTGGAATACCTGAGATCTGGATGATTTCGCAGTGCATCCAGCATTATTTCCGGCGGAGCTTCGTTCTGGCATATCCGATGAATGGCCGTGAACAGGGGAAAGCTGATTTAAGAGGGGTTTTATAGGTAAAAAGAGGATACATCTCCTAGATACGCTGCTCGCTTACTCTGCCTGCATTAGCTCCTTCTCCAGAAAGCCGTTCACTTCCGCAGCCACCACGGGTCCCAATAATTTGCGACCTTTGAGGAAAGTCGCTTCCATTTCCTCAAACGTCTTGCCTGTGGTGACAAAGCTCTTGGCGAAGTTGACGTTCTTATCGACTATAAGAATAAGGATAAGGTTGAGGATATACTTTTACGGAACTCCCAAAAAGAACCAACCATAGGTTTCAGCCACCGAATGTGCGATCCCGCAGGTCTCGTAGAATGTGGACATTTGTGCGGATGGGAAGAACGTCTTGATGAATCGCATCATCTCCTTGAGGCACAAATGGATGGCGGCCACCCGGGCATTCTCACCCAGGCGCAGGCCATCCACGAAGCCCGCTCCCAGGCCGATAATATCCTTGAGCGTACCACAGAGCTCCACACCATCAACATCGTTGATGGAAATCACCCGGCAGTTGTTGGTTTGCAGGGCGGCGGTCAGCAGCTTGGAGTGGACAGGATTACTACAGCCCACAGTCACCTCACACAGCTTTCCCTGGGCCATCTCCATGGAGCTGTGGGCAGACATCATCGAGTAACAAGGAATGTCCAGCCTCTCGCTGATGGCATGCGACACGAGTCCTATTTTATCGTCCTCCAGCTGCACCAGACCCTTGATCATGGACACGGCAAAGGCCGTCTCCTTGACGTTGCCCGCCAGGATGTTGCAGTAGGATTTCACGAAGCTTTGGGGTGTGGAAAATATCAAAATATCTGCATTCTGGGCAGCTTCCAAGAGATCATTCACCGCAGTCTGATGGGGGTATGCACAAAAAATCAAATAAAGAAATGTCTGAATGCTGGCTAGGACTAGAAACATAGCTCTAGCTCTGTGGAACAGGATGATGCCTCACCAGATTCATGGGCAGCTTGATCCCAGGCAGATACTTGACATTCTCGTGGCGAGTGTTTATCACCTCGTACAGAAGATTATTGCGAATGGGATCGTCAAAGACATATAAATGCACGCGGCTGTCGAAGTCCCCCTTCTTCATGACATTCCTGCTGACGGCGGCGGCAATGGCCGTGCCCCTGAAAGACAGTGCCACATGGAATATACAAATGTCTAGTGCTTCACTAGAAAACCTACCAGCCCTCAGCGCCAATTATGCAAACTTTTAGTTTTCCGGCCATAGTTTCCTTTACATTTACTTCTAAAATTTAGGGCCGAAACGCGACCAAATGACCGCCAGTCTGTTTTAATGAAGGTCCTAGAAATTTTATATGAATTTTGATACAAGGGTCGCCCAAAATGTAAAGTAGGTGTGTCAGTTCGGGGCGATTTATCAGCAAACTCGCAGCCTGCTTTACGGGCACGTATTGAATTCGTAGACGATCTCCTCCACCGATTCATCGTCCACAAGGGTGTCGCTCGGCACTCTGGACTTGCCCTTCGTCTGCCGCTGCTGCGGGCTGTCCATCTCAATGGCCCGGATCTCGAATTCAGTGAGGATCTGGGAGATGCGGCTCTTGGCCTCCGCTGCCAGTTTTGGCGGCAAATTCTTGACGGTGAGGCAGGCGCTCTCGAAGAACAGGTCATAGCTGCATCGCTGCTGTACAGGTGGAGCAGACAGAGCAGGAGGCGCAGGAGCGGGGGGAGTAATGATGTCTTCCTGTTGACCGTTTAGTTTTCGCAGATAGACTCGTAGAACTTCACGGTCCCGTTCAATATTCTGCAGGAGGTCCTGGCGATTCCGAGGAAGAGGCTTGGAGTACGGTGGCGGATTCCGCTTCACGCACATGTCTGTGCGTCGGATGTGCGGCCCTGCTTTTCTCTGGGTCTGAAAATATTTAATCACAGCATTAGATCTTGCAATCTTAAAGAAAATTAAGTCCCCAACAAAACCTTTCTATGATCTTCTGTTCTCGCGTAGGTAGGCTCGTCCAGCTCAACTTCCTCGCTTTTGATGGCTCTCACCTCATAAGCATTCGGACTTGTCCACATCTGGTGTTGTATATGGTTTATACGGTCCTTGAATACAGATAGTTGCTTAAAATAAAGTAAATTTCCAAACTCTTCCTGACTTCCGCTTAGCCGCGCATTAGCGATGACAGCTGGTCGACAGCTGGCTGCCTATCGAAACAACCGATAGCCCCGATATAGATTTTTAATTAGTTTATTTTAAAAAATTTATTAAAAACAAATTAGACCTAATTAATAATATTGCACCTATTCCTTGGTCCTCAACTGATGCCACCAAAGCGCGGCTGCTGCGTCAAGACGTGACCTCCATGTCCAGGCGGCCGTTGGACAGGATTTTGACTTGCTCTCTCTTCGCTGGGACTGTTTTCCTTGAGGCCGCGCAATTCCAGCTCGCAGATGAGCTGGGACACCCGCATCTTGGCCTCCGCTATCAGCTTCGGGGATAAGGCCTTGACACTGGAGCTGACGCTCTCGAAGAACAGGTCCACGTGATTCTTCTCTTTTGGTGGCGGCGGGAGGAGCATAGTTGGTTGGCTGCCCATTAGCTCGCGAAAGGACTCCATCAGCTCGTTCTTGTCCTGGTGGATCTGCATGAGCAGCTTCACTCCCTCCTGGTTGGAGGCGGAGGAGCCACTGCGTCCGGGTAAGCTGGTTGCGGGATCTGCTATCCTCGCTGTGGTCTCCGTTTCCGATAGTAGCTCTTGTTTGGGCACTGCCTCCTCCTTCGCTGCGTCTCTGGAGGAGTAATCGGAAATAACTATCATGGGCTGGGGATCCGGAGGGGTTGCTGCAGGTTCCGGGACCTGAGATTCCACCGGCGGCAGCTCCTCCTCCTGCCGGTTTGCCTGAAGGGACATCTTGCGCTGGTGGTAGTACTTGCTTCGCTCCTGGCGCACCTGCAGTTCCCGGCGCGCCACCTTTTCTCCATTGACCAGCAGCGACTCCAGGTTGCGCTTGTGCTTGGTGGTGCGCTCATGCCGGACCAAGTGGCACCGATTGCAGTCCATGCTGCACTGGCAGGCGCGGCAGAAGGGCTTGTTGGGATCCTCGGCGGCTCGTCGCAGCCATGGGTCGAAGATCTTAAGCCACTTCTCGCAGAACTTCTGACTGTACTTGGGTTTCGAGGTGCCGGAGGAGGGCCGCTTCTCCTTGCCCGTTTCCCGCTTGGCAGATTGCTTGATGGTCCGTGCCACTTTCACCCTGGCCTCTTTCCTGGAAGACCATGAGTTAAGTTAAGTACAAGGAATAATATCCATGCTTTTCTAGCTCACCAGTCTGAATCGGAGGTGTTTTCCGAGAAGCTCATTCTTTTCGGATTCACTATTTCCCAATTGTTTATTTTGGCCTTTTAATTCTTTTTTATATGATCAGCTGTTTGAATATAAAAATAGACTATCGGTCAATGAATTATCGATAAAACGGCGGGGAATTTGAATTCAAATTCGTATAAGAGCCTCAAAAAGGCTATTTTTAATAATAAAACATATCAAGTGCGTGGGTTACATAAGGCACAAGTGGACAATATTTCTATAGTTATTAGTATTAGTATATGGTTATTATAGTTAAAGTTAATCCTTAGCCAGGTGCTGCTTGCAATATTCCCAAATAAAAAGCGATCCTGTCACATGCACGTTTAGCGATCGCACCAAGCCGAATTGAGGTATTTCCACGGCATAGTCCAGGAATCCAATAAGGTCCGCTGGTATGCCGTGCTTTTCATGGCTAAAAAAAAAACAAATTGTTAGTTTTTCATTGATAATCCTATGTGTAGGTTGGGTACTCACCCCAGCAAAAGAATAGACTTCTTGGGGAACTTAAAATCCACGAAATTGGTGCTGTGGGCTGTCTGCTCAGCACCCACTATTTTATAGCCCTCCATCTGTTTGCCCATAATAAACTCCCCCAACGCTTCGGGTCTCACTTCAATAATGTCCAAGGTCTTCTCAGCGGTCATGCTAACAGGCATTTTGGTTAAGACTTAAATTTTGATAAATAGGTAAATAGGTATTACCTTAAGTTGGTGAAATCGCTCTTCTCTGCCTGCGACTTTTGGCCCAAAATAAGGGTCCTAACGCCAAGGACTTCGCAGGTGCGCGCCAGTCCTCCCAAATTAGGTAACTTGTCAATCAGGGAAGCCACCACAATGAGCTCGTGATCTTCCGGTGTCTTGGTCGCATCCACATAGTCGCTGTCCGGATAAATGTCGCCCACAGGATTCATTTTTCTCTGCACGTTTCCATTGGATGCCGTCGAAGACAAGGCAAGCTCTGGTGTCAACGAAGAGTTTTTCGCAATAAAGGTCTCACGAACATGCTTGAGTTTCATTCTAAAGTGATATCTACAGGAAACGAAGTTTATGTTCTCATCAAATGGGGCATTCGTCATCCAGAGAATGGCATCGGAAATACCAGGTCTGCCAAGTACTTCTAAGCCCAACTCAGGTAACAAAAGTCGCGCTTCGCTCTGGAACTCGCTCAACTTGTCGCCCAACGTCTTTTCGATGGAGTTCTTCAAGGCGTCAGCTATTGGTAATTCCAGGCTAGAGGGCAAAGACGTACTTAAAGCCGAGGAATTGGATGTACTGAAGATAACTTTACCTGCTTTCTTTGCACTTCATAGACAGCCTATACAGAACCAGTTGCGCCAGCAGTCGGGTCTGGAAATTCGCGCCCATAGAAAGTGGCAGGAGATCGGCAAATATGCTGGACAACTGCTCCGGTTCCAGGCTTTCCCACCGAGCCATGCAGTAGATGTGAACCACAGAGATCAGCGATACCTGCTGGCTGGGTTTGAGATTTGGCAGTAACTTCAGTTGCTCCAGCAGCAGCTGGATGCTGGGCAGCATTTTGGCCACCAGATACTCATACATAAAGCTTATGTTCAGCTGATCGTTGGGGCACAACGCCGCCTCCCACAACTCATTGGACCAAGTCCACCGATCGCTTAGGTCAATGAGAGCCTTAGCCATTCGGATTTTCTTTCTGTGCTCCTTGGAGTTGGCAAAGTACCGCTTCTTCTTTATGGACAGTTCGTTGTTCATGCTCAGCAAACTGTCACAGATGCTGCTCACATCCAAGTCCTTGTCGTTAAGGGCATAGCTTATGAATTGATTTCTTCGCATGGCATTGGTATCTGAGATCATATCGCAAGCTAATTCTATGCTGCCGGATTTTAATTAACATTAAAGTTCTCACATTTCACAGAAAGTTAAGGTCACTCACCGTGCATCGCCCGTGGTGGTTTCTCCCGCCAGTAACCCTTCAAGGACGAACGATGGTGGTGCCTTGATGTAGTCTGAACAGTCCATGACACCCAACAAGAAGGTGTTGCGTTGCAAAACCTCAACGACGCATTTGTCATACTCATCTTTAGCAAGATTAGCTACCGCATACTTAAGAATGGCTTGTCTTTTGGAGTAAAATGGGTAAAATGGCTAAAAACATGAACCTACTTTGACTACTCACGTTTCTTCGGCTTTGAATCTGTCCAAGCGGGCAATCAGCGCTGGCAAAACGTTCTCATCCTCCAAGGGTTGCATATGCTTCGCCAAACGATTTGCCAGGGCCCTGAATGTTCTGTCCGTGCCCTGATCAAGAAGTTCCAGAGGCTTAAGGTTCAACTCCTTCAGCTTACTCCACGATGTAAGGTTTATGCTGGCAAAGAGATCCACGCAGTGCTCGCGCACAAAGGAATTCTCCTCCCTGGTCTGGCAATCGAGGCGCTCGAGCAGATGCAGCTGCATTGCCTCCAGACTCAAGCCGCTCTGAAGGAGGGAAGTGTCAATACCATAAACGGAGCGGTAGAAATCCAGATAAAGCTCAGGGTTATCCAACTCCCGGTGCAGAAAGAAAGGCAGGAAGCGCCACCAACCATGCCTGGCCTTGGGCACGTTCCGTAATTTCAACAGGAACGCAGCAAACAGATCGTATTTGTAATCCTTTCGTGAGACCAGCTCGCAGCACCGCCTGTTGAAGTGTTCAACGTGCTCCTCGAAGTTACTGCACTTTTCGATTTTGTCTTGCAGCTGATAATGGTCCGCGTAATCGTCGATGGTATTGTACAAGGATTCAATGAAGTTTAAATACTCGCTGAGCGTCAAGCTGGCTATTGTGCTCTATAATTAAAAAATTATTAAATAACTTGATAACACTTGATAGGTAGACTCTCTCCCTCACAGTGAAAGCAAACATCACATTCTTGATAATGGCATTCCGCAAACTGGGGTTCTGAAGCGCGCGAACGCGAGCGCATAACTGAAGGAGCAGCTCCTTTGAAACCACAGGCAACACATCCTGCCAGCCACTCATCCAATACTGCAGGGGGACACAGTGCCACAGGACTCCCACAAGGGCTTTGAGCAAAGGCTCCACCTCGTATCCCTTCATAAACTGGTCTATTTGCTCCTTCGTAAGGCAGTCGGGCACCTCCGGATTGAATAACTGCGTTCGATTGGTGGCCGCTAGGAATTCTGGCAGCAGATTGAAGCGGGCCAGCTGCGGCAGGCTGGACTGAGAGAAGAAGTACTTGAGGGTCCAGCGCAGCACTAGGATGTTGTTGTCGCCCAGGAGGCGAACGCACAGAATCCTTAGCCAGGCCAGCCAGTCCTCGCTTAGGTTGGTGGACATTAAGCCCAGGCGGGGCAGCAGGGTGCTCAGCGTGGGCAGGACCAGGTGCGACTGCTGCTCTTCCAGGTTCTCCATGATCCCAACGTAGGCGCTCCACTGCGGTTCGCTGCACTGTAGCGGGGCCATTACTTCCTGGATTCCCTGTAGCTTGCGCATGAGAAAGTACGCCGATCGACGATCCTCGCGCACCTCCGACTGTAAAAGATTCTGGATGACACCCACTAGCTCCTGCGCGCACTCCGGTCCCAAATTGTGGACGAACTCATCGAACAGGTGGACCAGGATCTGGGCCGCATGTGGCTGGTGCTCGTTGCTCAGGCTCAGGGACCAAAGCTGCTGCAGGACGAACTTGCCCTCGATCCGCGGGAACTTCCTCCCGTGCAGCTGCACACAGACCAGCACGTTGGCCACCAGCTGCCGGCGACTGGCCGTGTCTTCACGGCTGTCCGCGATCACCACGGACACGAGTTTGTGGAACACCTTCGGGCCGAAGCGAACGTTCCATTTGCTGTTCGTTTGCAGCAGGTTGTGGATGCACTGGAGCACCCGCTTCAAGGCCAGCTCGTTGTCCTTGTGCATGTCCACCAGGTCGTACAGCATGTCGTCCAATTCAGCTATGTCGCCGAGCAAATTCTGGTTCTGGATGTACAACTCCACGGCCTGCACAACCGCATGGGTGGCCGTTGCCGTGGTGGCTCTGGTCGTGGGCAATGACATGGTTGCAGCTCCTCCCGTGGCTGGTTACTAGTTACTGTTTTTTATGAGACGATTCTCCAGCGGCGTTAGTTTCACAATTTGGCGTTATTACCGGAATGTGCTTTTGTTTTGATTTTCAAAAGCTAGTGTGGCCGTACATTCAATACTGGAAAATGCCTGAATATCCAATAAACTTTGCTCTTCCTCTTTCTTTGATCGTTAAATTTAAATTAAATTTAAAAATTAAAATTTGTTTTCTTAATTTTGATAGTTTTTAATCAAAATACAATTTACATACAATTTTGTATCCGAAACTGTAATAAAAAGAAATGGACAGCCTTTTTTTAGCTATTTCTTGTTGTCCTTGTTGTCGTTCTCCGAATTTTGTTCGTTTACCTTTTTGCATACGGCCTTCACGATCGCGTCGGCCACTTCCTTTTTCCGCTTCCTAATTTCCTTCGCTAGTTTCTTGCACTGCTCAGCTTCCCTTTTCTTCTTCCTTTCAGCCTCTACCTCTTTCCACCTCTCGGCCATCTCGGCTCGTTTCGCCTCCGCGCCCTGTTGCTTGCACTTTTTTTCCTTTTCCTTCTTCCTCTTTTCTTCAGCCAGCTGCTTGCACTTTTCCTTATCCGCTTTTTTCTTAGCCTCCTCCTCCGCCCTCTTGGCTTTCTCAGCAGCTTTCACCTTTGCCGTTTCCTCTTCAATTATCTTGAGTTCCGCCTCTTCCTTTTCCTTTTCCGCAGCTGATTTGCACTTATCTTTCTTTGCCATTTTCTTGCATTCTTCAGTCCTTTCCTTTTCCGCAGCTAACTTGCACTTTTCTCTCTCTGCCAATCTCTTACATTTCTCAGCCCTTTTCCTTTGCCTTTCCTCTTTCAACTTCTGGCATTTCGATTTATCTGTACTAACTCTTAGCTTGCAACTTGCGGTATTTGACGGCTTTTGTTCCTGTTTCTGGCTAGATTCTGCTTTCGAAGGCTTTTCCTTAGCCTTGCACTTTTCCGCTTCGTCCTTTTTCTGGCATTTCTCTGCTTCGGCCATTTTTCGGCATTTCTCTTCCTCTGCCATTTTCCGGCAGTCCTCCGCCTCCTTTAACTTCTGGCAGGCCACCTTTTCGGCCCTCTCCTTGCAGCGCTGCTCGATGGCTAGCTTCCGGCAGCGTTCCTCCTGTTCCCGCTCCTCAGTTGTCTGCTGCTGGATGGTGAACAGCCGGAAGGTGACTTTGTCCGCCGACATGGCATTGACCAGCACCACCGATCCCTTTTGACCCGGCTGCAGGAGGTTCATTTTGCCCATCAGCTTCAGGCCCGACTTCATGATCTGCCGGAAGTCCAACCTTCCGATCACCATATCCTCGACAAGAAGGGGATATATGCCTCGAAATAACACCGACTGGGCTGCCTGGGAGGGACAGCCCGTGAGCATAAGAATGGGGCACGGGGGCCTCATATGGCTGACCATCTGGGCCACCATGGAGCACGGACTGGCCACGACTATGGCCCGGGCCTGACCCACAGTGGCGGCCTCCGCAATCGCCGTGGTCACCGCCGAAATGTGATCGCCGCCACTGGTGCGGAGCTCCCTCTTGACGTTGTTCTGCAGGTACTCGTACCACAGGACCGCCTCTATTTTGGCACAGATCCTGGCCATGACTCGCACGCATTCCACCGGATACTTGCCCTTGGCAGTTTCACCGGACAGCATCACGGCATCCGCTCCGTCGATGATGGCATTGGCCACATCGGCGGCTTCGGCACGACTGGGTCGCGGCTTGGTCGTCATCGAGTCCATCATCTGGGTCGCACAGATCACGGGCTTGCCAACCTTGTTGCACTTGGCAATGATCGATTTCTGGGCCAATGGAACGTATTCCGTGGGTATCTCGATGCCCAAGTCGCCACGAGCCAGCATTATCCCGTCGGAGGCTCGGATGATTTCGTCTATGTTTTCCAAACCCTGCTGGCTCTCGATCTTGGAGATAACCTTAATGTGTTCACCCGTCGGTCCCAGCGCCTGTCGGATGTCGGAGAGAGACTTGGCATCACGGATGAACGACGCGAAAATCATGTCCACCTGCTGCTCCACCCCGAACTTGAGGTCCTGCTTATCCTGCTCGGTTATGGCTGGCAGATCCACTGCAATGCCTGGCAGATTGACCCCCTTGTGGGAGCCCAACTTACCCCCATTCTCCACCTCGCAGATCACCTCGTCTCCCTTTGATTCCTTGACAACCAGAGCGATCAGGCCGTCGTCGAGGAAGACGCGATTTCCGGGCTTGACGATGGCGGCTAACTGCTGATAGTCCGTGTAGATCTTTTCCTTGGTGCAATTATTTTCCAACTCCTTATTCGCGCTAAGGGTGACCTTATCGCCCTTCTGCAGCTCGATCTCGTCGGTGTCACTGCCGCCGGCCAGCTTGCCCGTCCGAATCTCTGGACCCTTCGTGTCCAGGGCCAGGGCCACTGCCCTTGGCAGGCCCGTCTCCTCTTGGTACATGGCAATGGCTTTACGTGCCTCCTGGATGGTCTTGCAGTGGTACGCGTGGCTACCGTGCGAAAAGTTCATACGCACCACCCGCATTCCTGCCCGTATTAGCTCCAGGAGCACATCTGATCGCTGCGTTGAGGGACCAATGGTACATATAATGCCACTCAGGGGCACCGACATAGCGGGAGCTTCGAGCTGAAGTCGAGATTGGTAGTCCAGCTGGGAGGCGAAGGGTCCACGGTCCAGACGGAACTTGGGCTTTTTCTATCGGAAATGGGTTAGTAGTAGTGGTTGCTTTAAATCGTGGAGTGCGTTCGAGGCTCACCTTCTTGCCATCGCTGGCATAGCGGCGGTACATTAGGCGCGACAAAAAATTCGAACATGGAGGCCCAATGCAGCAGGTCGCCCTCCGGAACAAGTTTCCGGCACGGGCCTGCATTTTGAAATTTTGTGAACCGAATTAAATGTTAAAATTTTGTAACTGTCAGATCGTAAAATAACTCTCAAATTGACCAACATCTGACCTATAGAGCTTAACCAAGCTCAAGTTAAATTTCAATAAATAAATGAACCAAATGATCATTAACACGGTTTTCGTAATATTACTTAGATTACATGCTACAAATGGGTCCATCAATCCTTTTTCTAGTTAATTCACCTTCGGCACCTTCGAAAGCTTTGATACGGATGACCTTTGGATAGGTTTCTTGCTTTAAATTAAACATTAACGGGGGCCATTTGTAATTTATAAATTTGGTGGTGTTTAGCGGAATATTCAGAACAAGGGAAGGTCGCCGGCCCCGTTAGATGGCAAACCTAACGGATGTGTGTGAAAAGTCGAATGTAAGGCATGGTAACAGAAAGGAACAGGGACAGACTGTTGCCAAGTGAGGTATGTTCGTAAGGCGATAGACCCTTGTAAGAGGGAGATGACTAAAGAGGCACAGCAATACTTGTATGACAAGTGCAGAAAAAAGGAAAGCAGAAAGTAAAGTCATTCAAGCGAGCGCAGGAAAAGCGAACAGAGCTCGCTGCTTATTTCGGACTTGAACAAGAAAAGAAATCACTGTGGACGGCAGTCCACGTAGTGACGATGAGCACCGAGACTGTGGTGCGCAAGGAGACTACTATATACAGCCGTAGAATTGAAAATCTGCTACGATAGTCCGATTTATATCTTGATCCCAAGGTATTGTAAACCTCTTCGAAACTGCATACTAAGATTTTTCAAAAACGGATTAGTTTAGGAGAAATGGGAGTGAAAGTGCGAAATTTAACATTTTGAAAATTAGAGCTATTGGGGCCGGTGGAGCAAAAATCCCAAAAATTTTTATTTATTATAATTTAGCTTTAAATACGCGTCGAATGACACCTCGATCATCCTGATCCGGTACTCCGTTCAAAAGATATTCAATAAACAAGATTTTTACGGCCTTTCCGAAATGAAAACGTTTGTCCTGTTGTTTGTCTGTCTGTCTGTCTGTCGATTTTTTTGTTTTATTTTATTATTTTATTAAACAGCTCGAGCTGAACATTTTTTGTTCTACGATTTTTTGGGTTTCCCGCTAGTTTGGCGGGAAAACAGCTAAAAAAAACAGCTTTCCCGCGCCCATAACTTCTAAACGACTAAAGCTACAGAAACGTCCTATATGTCGTTTGAAAGGTATTTTGAAATGATAATAGCTTTGCCTTGACATAATTTATTTAAATATAATATTTAAGAATTTATAATTCAAATTAATTTTTTTGTTTAAGTTTTTGAAGTTTTCTTAAAAATGTCTCTAACGATTTTGATAGTCACTCAAGGCCATATAGCCCTTGAGATTGCTCAACTTTTAAAATTCGTAGCAAAGATCCCAATACCTAACCATACATACATTTATGTAAAAAATCATTTAGAGTCATATAGAGACGTGCACAATGCAATACAATTTAAAACCATCAAAGGAAATTTAATATAATTTAAACTTAAAAGAAATCGTGTTTAATTTTTGTTTTTTTATTTAATCTAATTGTTGCGTTTTCCACTACATTGCCGAGAAAAAGGGAAATTTCTCGCGCCCATAACTTCTGAATAACTAAAGTTACAGAAACGTGCTATATGTTGTTGGAAAATTATTTTGATATGATAATTACATTGCCCTGACAAAATTTTTCTAAATATTAAATTTAAGAATTTAGAATTAAAATTAATTTTTTTGTAGGATTAAAATTTTTTTTTTGTTGCTTTTACGATTTGTATAGTCACTTCAGGCCGTATAGCCCTTGAGATATTTCGGGGTACAACACATACCTCCGAATATTCGCTTTCTCATCAAAATTAGTAGCAATGATCCCATATAGCTACTTCTTTAAGGATTTTTTTTGTTAATTTTTCCCATTTGAGTTTCAAACAAATACTTATAACAACAATGGAAGACCCATGTATGTTCATACATATGTCATTTAAAAAACTTCTGATATCAAATAAAAACACCTCTTAACGAGGTGAGATTAAAGTGACGACACATTCAACTAAAAAAATTTCTGATACCAAATTTTGTGACGATTAATAGTTATTTAAACAAAAATATTTAAAAAGTTTTTAATTAGTTTCAAAATCGGCACTTGGCTGAAAAATTTGAAAATGCAAAACAGGCAGCGTGTCGATTTTGAAACTAATTAAAAAATGTTTAAATATTTTAGTTTTGCGGGGCGGAACAGCTCAGTCTCGTCCAGGATTCGCTGCAAACAATTTTTATTTGTTGGCGCTGTGCCAAAATAAGAAATCCGGGGCTTAGATTTAAGTAATGTTAATATATATTTTAAATGGGACTTTCACCTCTATTCCACCACTCCTGCCCTAAGCGGGGCACAATACGCCCTATCTCTAACAACTATTGCACGCCCGACTCGCCGGCCAACGCCGTCTGGGTGATCGTGATCACGACGCGCTTACGCTCCGCTTGGACTGCTGCCTCCTCAGCTGTCCTCCTCTGCTGCCTTCCCTGCAGCTGCCATTCAGCAGCTCTCTCTCCCGCCAAAACTTCTTTCTCTCAATTTCTCCGCTTTCACTCCATCTCTCATACTGCTTTCTATACTATACTATAATTCCCAACTGGTTCTAGCAACTGCTGACCTATAATAGTGACTAATTTCCTCGGAAATTCCTCCGATGATTCCTTCGATGATTCCTTCGATGATTCCTCCGATTATTTCCCCGATGATTCCTCCGATGATTCGAGGAATCCTCATCGAGGAATCCCATCAAGGAATCCAATCGAGGAATTCCTCATTGATGATTCCTTGAGGATTTCTCGAGGATTCCTGGATCGGGGATTCCTCGAGGATTCCTTGACGATTCCTGGATCCAGGATTCCTCGATCGAGGATTCCTCGAGGATTCCTGGACCGAGGATTCCTTGAGGGATTCCTTGAGGAATTCCTGAATCGAGGATTCCTTGAGGATTCCTCGATCGAGGATTCCTTGACGATCATGCATACATTTTTTATCATGCATAAATTTTTTATCATGCATAAATTTTTTATCACGCATGAATTTTTTTTCATGCATGAATTTTTTTTCATGCATGAATTTTTTCCATGCATGAATTTTTTCCATGCATGAATTTTTTTTCATGCATAAATTTTTTTTCATGCATGAATTTTTTTCATGCATGAATTTTTTTCATGTATGAATTTTTTTCATGCATGCATTTTTTTCATGCATGCATTTTTTTTCATGCATTAATTTTTTTTCATGCATGTATTTTTTCATGCATGTATTTTTTCATGCATGAATTTGTTTCATGCATGAATTTTTTTCATGCATGATTTTTTTTCATGCATGAATTTTTTTCATACATGAATTTTTTTCATGCATGAATTTTTTTTCATGCATGAATTTTTTTCATGCATGAATTTTTTTTCATGCATGAATTTTTTTTCATGCATGAATTTTTTTTCATGCATGAATTTTTTTCATGCATGAATTTTTTTCATGCATGAATTTTTTTCATGCATGAATTTT